>MU679331.1:63657-103837 GCA_026770625.1 Nicotiana glauca | reverse complement strand
CATGAAATGCACACCCGTATTTAGGAATGTAATTTTATTAAAATCACGTCTAAAGAGACTAACGCGTTGTTATCTTCTGGGAAGGCCGTGAAATTTGCTAAACGGCCCTATCCCGAATCTCTAAGTATTTTTATATTAAGTAACTAATGAGGGCCCCACAATATATACATTTTTGTTTGGCGGGGCTGACCTCAGTTTATTATTTAAAGGCCAACCTAAAGCAAACTACAATTCTCTATTTTAAAGGGAGCTCAAACTAAGCTTTTGAGGGCCATAACTATATCTTACTTAACATGGCACACCCCAAATCTATTTAATAAAATCTAATTTACTAAGAAAATTGGGATTTTGTCGGTACTCAAAAATAATCCAAGGATACTAAATGTCACTTTCTCCTTTGCACGCAAAACAAAATAGTGAATCAAATACATAGAAGAATAAAATTGTGCCAAGAATTAGTAAGAAACTTAACACTGGAATGTATACTACAATAACACAAAATATTTCAACAGCTTGTTTGATCTCAAATATCTAATAAGTGAAATGGAATAACTGAAACAAAGAAATTAAAATGGCACATAACCAACCGAAAAGAATGAAGCAAACGAAAGGGATATCAGAGCTAAATTTTGCATCAATAAAAACGCAGACCCCAAACATTCCTAGCAAGCCTTGTATTGACTTATATGACCCAATTTATTTGACTTTAAAGTCCATGTTTGGAACAACACCATAAATTTATAAGCACATTAATGGAGGATGATGAATTAAAATCACTGATAATACCCAAATAACAAAATCTCATTCAAGGTAGCATGCGTGCTAAACATAGGAAAAAATAATCAAAAAAAAATAATAAGTATTCAACTAAAGCAAAATAAATTCAATACATTGCTAAATCATTTTTATATAA
Source organism: Nicotiana glauca (assembly GCA_026770625.1). Lineage (NCBI taxonomy): Eukaryota > Viridiplantae > Streptophyta > Magnoliopsida > Solanales > Solanaceae > Nicotiana > Nicotiana glauca. The sequence goes on along the minus strand of MU679331.1, from coordinate 102,924 downwards.
AAAGAGATGCACCTTCAGCAGTGAATATTTCCCATGAGTATAGGAAACCAAGCAATGTCCGAATGCAATACAGAGACTTGACACAAAATGAAATCCTTGTCGAGGACCTTCAATGATCTCCTATTATGGACCTCGTTGCTAACGACATTCCAAACCGGACTCGACGACTCAAACGGACTCAACTCGGCATCATCAGCAACCTCATGTTGTGCTATTTTTCGATATTTGGAGGTGTGGTTTACACTTGGATTTAGGCCTATTTTTTGGGCGATTCGGCGCGGCTAGTTCATGGGTGGTGCAAGACTGGTTTCAGGATTATTCACGGGTTAAAAACAAGCTAAAGATGGGGGCGGTCCAAAAACTGCTGAAGCTTTTCTAGCTTTTTTTTGTTGTTGTTGTTTTTGTTTTGATTTTTGCTCAAAGATATGGATGGCGTGGGGATTCTTTTTTGAGAAAAAATGACTGCTGTGTGATTTTTGTTGAAGAAGGTAAAGAGCAGTAGAGGGGGCGGGGTCTCTTTTACTGTAGCCACCTCTAGAAATTTTAGGCGTTATCTTTATTTCCTTTTTCACCCCTTTCTTTTGTATTTCTTTGTATGTATTTAATGTCATGGGTCTTGTGTGTGGGGTAGTTTTGGGGGGGAGGGGGGAATATTTTGGGAAAGGTTTTGGTGGAAAAATATTTTGGGAATGGTTTTGGGGGAAAAATATTTTGGCTTTTCAAACGTTTGGCCAATTTGAATTTAAGACCAAACCTTTTCACTCCCCTCTTCTTTTTGTTGTTCTTTTTTTTCTTTAATTAATTAAAAAACTAAACTAAATTCCTAAATTAATTAAAATTGTAAAATTAAGCTAATTATCTAACTATGTAAAAATGATCTTTTTTATGATTTTTGATTAATAGCACAATTAACTCAATGAAATTAATTCCTAAATGCAAATTAAACCTAAGGTGGCATGAAATTAAAATGTGACACTTTTTTTTATATGGGTTTTCTAAGATTTTAAAAAATATTAAAAATGCATGAAATGCAAATAAATAAAGAAAAACACCTACAAATCAATAAAAATTATTTTGGTCTATTTTTAGGAGTTATTTTCATATAGGGCAAAAATCACGTGCTTACAATGGCCTCTTAGAGTGATCGTGCCTCGACTGGGGTTGATCCTTTTAGGGCTGAGGGGATTGGACCAGCGGATGTGCGCTCAGCCTACGAGAAAGTTTGTAGACTTCATTTTGCAGTGAGCTTCGCTATATGTCTTTCGAAACCCGTGCCTTCCCTTTCTTATTGAATTTTTGTCTGCAGGCCTTTGGCAGGCTTAGGTCTGAGCTGCCCCATTAGGAAACTAGGCTTCGGAATGTTCTGTATGATTGTAGATCCTTAGGACTCCTTTCCAAGGAGAAGGAAGTTGAGTTGGCACATTGGCGACATAAGGCACAATGAAGCTCAAATTACGAGAGCTATTTGACAGAGCAAGTAACTTCCTGTCCTGGTTGAGAACGCGTTTCGCTTTTCAACCTTTTGGGGTTAACTTTTTTGCCTATACCAGTAGCAGAAAAAGGCGGAGGCCCTGGAATGTCTCAAAGGTGAAGCCGACCAAATCAGGAACGATTGCGTCGGGCTAAGGGCTCGGGCGCATGTTCAAGCTTCAGAGGAGAAAGGCGCCTTGGCTAGAGTTCCTGCCTTCGAGGTCCAACTCTACTTAGCTCGTGATAACGCCTTAGTTCAAGCGGATATGATCACAAATCTTGAGTCCAAACTTTCAAAGATCAGGGCTGAGATTGTTGGTGTCCGGGCTGAAGTAGGATTGCGTCGGACTATGGCTGATAAGGGGATGGCGATTCGTTTGAAGGATGCTACTGATGCCCAAGCCAAGTTGAAGAGGGCCCTCAATCGTGAAAAGAGGATCGAGGAATATGTTCGTTGCAGATCCCGAAGAGAGGTACTTGAAGAGATCGGTGCCAGGGGTTTTGTTCTCCTGGAAGAGCTTGCTCGAGTGAGAGCGGACGAGCATGATTCTAGGTCACTTCTGGTCGATACCGTGTGTCGCGCCCCCCTTTTCCTCCAAGGAAATCGGGTTTATATCATTTGGAGGGATAACTCATTCCTTTTGGGAACTGGGTTTATCATTTGAAGAGTCGTCACCTAATGATTTATGGTGCATTAGGACATAATAGGGTTTAATTCTAAGTTCCATTTGAATAACCAGAGGTAGGGTAAGGGCTTGAAATTATCCCAAAGGGAAGGTGTTAGGCACCCCTCAGGATCCACTAGTGTGGTTCTCTACTAGACAATTATTGTGAATTTGGGGTGCAATTAACATATAAGAAGATAAGGCTCAAATAAGAGGGGACTTCAATACACAATGGTTTGGAAGTAAACAAAGTTTGAAAGAGCAATTAAAAGAACTAATTTTAAACAGGAATTGCAATGCTTATAAAAGAAAAAAGAAGTAAAGGAAGGGGGTCCTAACTTTATATTTAATATGTATCACATCAATGCAATACTCGGTAATCACTCCTCAAAAGAGGGGCTACGCATGGTATTAGAACACCGGTCATCATATCCATATCTACCCTTTCCTACCCCGTTTAAAGTACTAAAGCGCGGATTGGTCTCGATCATTATTGCATGCTATTACCCGTCCCGTTCTTATCAGTTTCGGAGGCACTTAAGACTACTAATCCTAAAAGGGAGGGATATTAGGGTGGTTTGAGGTTTCAAAGGAAAAAAAATCTAAGGCGGCATTCAAAACATATAAAAAGACTGCACATTAAAGGGGGAACACATAAGGCTCAATACCTCCTCAAACAAAATGATCCAATAGCACGACTTAAATAAATGAGTAAGGTCTGATTCTAAAAAAAACTTGAGGGAAGAGGAGATTGTTGTAATTGCAGTAGGCCTGGCTTATTACATGACTAAGTCTGGAAACACGAATCGGGCCTACCTACTGATTGTAGCACTTAAACAAATAACAGAAGTGAGTTCGATTTTATTTATACTGCCTAAGGCTTGCCTAAGTGTTTAAGTGAGACCTTAGAAGCATAATATGTATTACAGATCCTGAATATAGTCACAACTTAAAGTAGACGATTTGAAACCTACATATATGTTTGCTAAATCGTGTTAACCAGTTACTTAAGCATTGGTCCAAAATAGACTGGTTTTACATTAGACTAGTTGCAGACGATAGGGTCCATTATTGCTAATTATGACCCCTATGAACATGGTTTCTGTCGTACTGATTTTGAACATGGTACTAATTTATATCCGTTTAAATCCTAGAGCATGAGGTCTGAGTGGTAACAAGTGTGCAAAATTCAGAATGAAATCCTATAGGCAGGTTATCTAGGTGTGATGTTAAACATGCAGAGTAAGTAAATCTCTATAGGCATGATGTCTAAGGTGCAAAATTAAAATACCCTATAGGCATGGTTTCTAAATACAGTTTGAATATGCAGGATTAAGAGCATCCTATAGGTATGGTTTTGAATGCAGTTTGAATATGCGGGATTCAAAATACCCTATAAACATATTTTCTAAAAGTAGTTTTGAAGATGCAGAATTAAAAATACCCTATGGCATGGTTTCTAAATGCAGTTTGAATATGCAGGGTTTAAAATACCCTATAGGCATGGTTTCTAAATGCAATTTGAATATGCAGGATTTAAAATACCCTATAGGCATATTTTCTACCCTTGACATGCATAAATACCCAACCCTTTTTACTAGCCAGCCCCAAATGTTTATTACAAACTTATTACAAACTAGAAATACTAAATACATTACAATAAATAAAATACAACTAGAGGAGGTCCGATTCTTTGTTCCTCCCTAAGATATGGAATAACTGCCTTAAGATGCCATTTCTTCAAAGTCTTTCTCAAACTTCAATGTGTCAGAATTTCCTAAGGGCCTTAATAGGACCCCGGGCAGTGCTCACACCCAAGTTACATAAACAGAAAAGGGACAAGTGCAGTGTGGAAATGCCAGCCCTCATGTGTCCAAGTTCAGAGGGAGCTCATGAGTCCCAAGGCAAGGCTCGCATGAGGGGGGGCAGAACTTAAGTCTAATAAGAGAGTGAAAAGTGTAGAAATTGAGTTCTAAGAGCTGAGGGAATAAAGGAGAGGGAAAAAGGTGATGGAAGACAACCACTAACACTTCAAAAAGTTGATAATTTTACACCAAGGGGGAAGGGAATTGGGAATCCATTGCAAGGAGCCTATATACTTAGGCATGAGTTAATTCTGGGCATGCACATCAATAGGGAGTGTTGTCATGCTTGTAAATCAATCAGAACACACAACATATAAGGGTAACATGGGGGTTAGGGTCCTAGGAGGACCAAATTGGGTCATGCTCAACAATATTCAATGCTGTCATGCCCCAAACAAACCATAAGTATTAAACACATTGGAGTAGGGATTTAGGATTCACAGGTTATAATTCATTGATTCAGAATAGGAGAAGGGAAATTATAGCATGCTAAATAGTAGTACTGGATTGAACACAAATAGTAGGCAGACAAGAATGCAAAAAATCAGTAAATAAGCATATTGTCGTTGGTGCTAAAAACTTAAGCAAGAGAGAGTATTTTGAGTGTAAGTATGAGTTAAGAACTAAAAGTGTTTCTTGTTCGAAAAGAAGTACAGGGTACTTATAGTTTTTTAAATCGAGTAATAAAGAGGTAATAAGCTACAAACATGGAAACAATCATGATTCAGAATCAGTTATACACGTTATTTCCTTTAATTAAGGGGTCACTTACTTAACATGCAGTGACAGGTTCAAAATAAGGAAAACAATCAAATTAAAAAGTGGGCTAACAGTTCAGAGAAGGAGACTCAGCATATAAATAAGGTGCATAACATTATACATGCGAGGCCTAGTTTGTTGGCAAGGGGAAATAGCATACAAAGTAGCACAAAAATTTAGTATATAGTAGCATTCAAAGCATGATAGCCCAGTAGGTCATGTCACATTGAATCAGTAGCAAAGAAACATAGAATATCAAAGCATGTGAAGATCTTACAGTAGCAGGTGAAGGAAACCCCTTTTGAAAATTAGGGTTTCGAACATACTTGAGTTTTAGAGATGATAGAAAACCAGAATCAGAGGAATCACACAAAAGGAATAAGGGATTTTTAATAGAGAACTCCAAATCGAGTCATGCATTTAAACAAACAGCCTCAGACCCAAAACTATAAGATTTTCAACAATAGAAGAGTTTTAAAAAGAGGATAAACAGACAGATTGGACAAAAACTCAAGCAAACAAATATTCATTTAATAGGCAATTAAAAGAAATTAGAGGTTTTAACATTCAAACTCAGGCAGAAAGATAATGCGAGCAAACACAGCAAAACATATAAAAAAATCAAAGAAAGGTTTCAAAAGAACCCCAAGTGGTGAGAAAGGCTTTGAAAATCATCGATCTAAGTAGGAGAGTCAAGAGTTAGACTCGAATTGCCATGGCAGACCGGTGAAAGGTCAGATATAATCGGAGAACAGCCACGAATTGAAATCGAACAGGGTCTAGATCAAATTCTTTTAAGCTCTAGCCTTGAGACTATAAGAATAAAACACTTAGAAGCCATGAGGGATGATACAAGTATCCTGATGACCTTGGAAGCAATAAATTTGGGAGGTAGTAGAGTTGTAGTTGATGGTGGTATCTAGGGTTTGAAAGAGGATTGAGAGAGAAAGGGATTCAAAGGTGGTGAAGTGTGTGAAATGGGGCAGGGTAAAAGATCGTTTGAGATTGAAAATGGAAAAGGTCGATATTGGCCATTGATCATTTTGATCAATGGCTAGGATTAGGTAGCGGATCCGGGTTAGGTTATTGATGCGGGACCCAAAGATCAAAAGATATGTGACGTAAATACGATAGGAAATGACATAGGATAAAAGATAAAATTATGAAATTTACAAGGAGATTAGACCCCAAGATTAGAAGCACAAGCAACCATGGATATATTAAATCCACAACCTCAAGAGCAATAATCAAGTAACCTAATCTATCACCTAAGATAGAAGATTACATACAAGGAGAAACTATCCTTGAAGCAATCAAGACAAGTTCTTGGTAGAACTTAAGGAGAACTCTACTAAACTCTCAAAGAGATGAATATATTTCATATAACACTCAATAAATCTGATTTTACAATGAAAGAGTAATGGCTATTTATAGAGCCATTTCAACTACTCTTTACCAAACTAGAAGTATGAAAATAAATACTAAAATAGTTTTCAATGGTGGCTACATGCAATCTTCAACAATGGAGGCCTTAAAGTCATCCAAGAAATCTTATGGTGGCTTAAAAATATTGACATACCATATAAGTACTTGCTGAACATTTTAAATAAGTTCACAAGAGCAATTCAATTCAATATTTTCCACCAAGTATGAATGATTGAATCTCTTGTATTGGAAATCTCGGCAGATTGGTGCGGTCTTGGTAGAAAGTCTATAATTTTGTCTAGGAGTGTTGAAATTACACAATTCTTGATTCTCTAAAAAGAAGACATATGAGGCTATACGTTTGGTAAGCTTCATAGCTAAATTCATTGTATTCTGTTCCAAAATGAATTTTAAATTGGACTAGAGTGATTCTGTCTAGATTTGTACAACTGTAGCTTGTATGGCCATAACTTGATGTAGGAAGCTCCAAATTAAGAATGGTTTGGCTCATTAGAATCTAGACTTAAATATCTTTAATAATGATGAATTTTATGGCCCAATTTGATCTATACTTGAACATATTAATATTTGAGGTTGGGCCATTGTTCGGACAATTTTGTAAATATTAGATAGTATTGAGTATCACTCCTATGCTCCAATTCTCCCAGAGTATTCACCAAATGTTGCATGACTACAAAATATAATAAAAGTACAAGTAATACATTCTAAAAATAAAGTATTACAAAATCTATTATTAAGAGAGATGCAAAATAATTAATCACAATTTAGTTCATCACCATTTGATTAAAAATTGCGAGTATCTCCATTTAGGCTCAGTTGAGATAAGTGTATAAATTTTGGATTCTCATCTACACCTATGACCCCTGTTCTCATGTCAAGTAGCTTCTTTACCAACCCATGTATTACTTCTTGAGCTTTCCTAGCTTTAGCTCTCGTGATTGGTCCAGACGGAAAAATATAGATCCTTGATTGAAATTTCATGAGCGTGCTTGTATCATTCTCCTGGTCTTCAAAATAATTCATCCTTGAATCTTCACCTACATCAAAGGGATAAAGATCAGAGACATTAAATGTCTCACTTACTTGGTTCTCACTTGGCAAGCCGATTTTATATGCATTATCATTGATTCTTTCCAAGACTTGGAATGGTCCATCTCCACGTGGATGCAGCTGGGTCTTTCTTTTAGTTGGAAATCTTTCTTTTCTCATGTGTACCCAAACCCAATCTCCTGGTTGAAAGGTCATACGTTTGCTTCCTTTGTTAGCTTTCGATGCATACTGTCCATTTTTCTTTTAAATTTGTTGTTGTGTTTGTTTCATGGATTTTCTTCATCATCTCAACCTTCCTATTACCATCTAAGCTAACCAGCTCTTTTATAGGTAAAGGAACCAAATCTAATGGTGTCAAAGGATTAAAACCATACACAACTTCAAATGGAGAAAAGCCTCTAGAATAATGCACTGTTCTATTTTATGCAAATTCAACAAGAGGTATAAAATCTTCTCAACTTTTCAAGTTCCTTGTAATCACAACACGTAGTAAAGAACCTAATATTCTATTAACCACTTATGTTTGACCATCAGTTTGGGGATGACAAGAAGTAGAAAATAATAATTTAGTTTCCAATTTACCCCACAAAATCCTCCAAAAGTGGCTAAGAAACTTTGCATCTTTGTTGCTCACAATAGTTTTAGGAATGCCAGGCAACCTAACAACATCCCTAAAGAACAAAATAGAAACATGAGTAGCATCATCAGTTTTATGACATGGTATGAAATGAGCCATTTTAGAGAATCTGTCAATAACAACAAATATGCTATACATCCCCCTTTTTGACCTAGGTAGTCCTAACACGAAGTCCATAGACAAATCAACCCAAGGTCCACTAGGTACAGGTAAAGGTGTGTACGACCCGTGAGGCAAGAGTTTGGACTTTGCTTGCCGACATGATATGCATTGGACACAAATTCTTTTGACGCCCCTACATATATGAGGCCAAAAGAAATGTTCATGCAATATTTCCAAAGTCTTTTGAACACCAAAATGCCCAATCAAGCCTCTAGAATGGGCTTCTCTTACTAGTGACTCTCTTATAGAACACATAGGAATACATAGTTTACCTTGTATTAATAAATAGCCTTCATGTATATAATATTTACCAAAAGAATTATCTCCACATGATTTAAATATTTTACAAAAATCATTAGCTTTAGCATAAAATTCTTTAATATGTTCAAATCCCAACAACTTAGTTGTAAGAGTTGACAGAAGGGCATACCTGTGAGATAGTGCCTCAGCAACTATATTTTTCTTACCCTGCTTGTATTAAATCACGTAAGAAAATATTTCTATAAGTTCAACCCATTTGACATGCCGTCGGTTGAGCTTTCCTTCACCTTTCAAATGCTTCAAAGATTCATGGTCCGTCCGAAGAACGAACTCCTTAGGCCAAAGGCAGTATTGCCAGGTCTCCAACGACCTCACCAATGCATAAAGCTCCTTATCATATGTTGAATAATTCAATTTAACTCCTCCAAGAGTTTCACTAAAGAATTCAATTGGCTTTTGATCTTCACGGACGTGTCCCTTTGTTAAAAGCTTATTTACTTTCCTCTGCAACTCTCTCGTCTCCTCGGGGTTGCTTCGATAAGCTGGCCTATTTTGAATAGACGCTCTCGGGATGAGATCAATTTGATGTTCAATTTCTCGAATTAGTAGCAATCCATTTGGAACATCCTCAGGAAAGATATCCTTAAATTCTTGCAAAAGAGAATAAGAAACACTAGGCAAAGGAACGGTTAGTTCATTAGCACTCAAAAAAGATCCCTTAAACAAAAGAACCACAAGGTGTGACCTAGATTTGTAAGCACTGATACACTCTTTAGATTTTGCATATAGGCCTATTTTACTCTCTTTTACCTCAACTTCTTTTTCCTCACAAATATTTTTTATTTTCTCTTTCCTTTTTTTTTCTTGCTCATTGGGTCTCTCAATATTCACAAAATCATCTTTTCTGTCTCTCTCATTTATTTTTTTCTCTTCTTTTTTCTCATCTCTCTTTTTTTCTCTTTTTCCTTATCCCCATTGGAATCTCTCAACTTCATTTGATCTGCAAAAACTTGCTTCAGTTTTAAAGGCGAAAGTGTCACCTTCCTTCCATCTTTTTCAAATGAATATCTATTCTTGGAACCATCATGCATTGCTTTCATATGAAGATCTCTATGGTAGTGTGAAAGAACAAATCGTTTCCTCATAATAGCCTTCATCTCTTTCCATATAGAAACTGGTCTCTCCAAATTATACCTTCTATTCACAACTATCTTATCCCACCATGTTTAAGCATAATCGATGAATTCGGTAATTGCGAATTTTAACTTCTTCTTCTCCGACTAATTTTGGCAATCAAACACCTTCTCAACATTTCTTTCCCAGTCTAGATAGGCATCCAAATCACTCAACCCTTGAAAAGAAGGGATGCGCATCTTAATACTACCCAAATTCCTATCAATTCCTTCTTCATTCCTAAGTCCACTTTGCGGTCTTCCTCTTCTACCCCATCTTTGACCATGTCTTCCCATATCAATATAGTCATTATCACTATATTCTTCAATGTCATTGAAGTATTCTTCACCAACCCGTGGTTGTTCATGCCTCCTTTCGTTCCCTGGGACTCTTCTCCTATTTTTATTTTCTTCCAGCCTCTCTTGCATATTATCTAATCTCATGCTCATCCTTGAAAATTCTTGTTGCATTACTTGAATAGCAACCAATATATCTGGATTGGCATTTACACTTCCTGTGCTTTCACCACCATTATCTGCATGTGACATGCTTATAAAAAAAATTAGGGCCTCACAACACTCCCTCGCGTATTTACACTCGCTCAATTTCACACAATGTCACGACCCATTTTTCCATAATAGGTCATGATGGCGCCCGACACCATTGTTAGCCCAACCAACACGGAAGTATAATTAAATTCTCATTTTTGCCTTTGCCAAAAACCATTATAATAGATTTTTCCCAATTTAAAGTTATAAACCGTTAAATATCAATGAAATGTAAAGACAGTTATACAACCCAAAATAACATCTACCACTGTGTGTGCCAGAACCTGGTGTCACAAGCTATGGGCAACTAGTAGAATATGCACAAAAGAATAATACCCTATCCTACTGTCTGAATCAGGATAGATAGAAACAACAAAAAATACAAGGAAGAATTCTTCGTCTGAGGATCGGCAAGAACGGAATGCAGCTCACCGTAGAAGTCCCAGATGCGCTCACTGATATGCACCAGAATGATGTCCGGATCCACCTGCCTCAAATCCTGTACATTTAAGTACAGAATTGTAGCATGAGTACATAAACAACATGTACCCAGTAAGTATCCCGTCTAATATCGAAGAAGTAGAGACGAGAGGTATATATATATATATATATATAACTATGATGAGTTCAAATCATGGAATTTACAAGCATCGACAGTTTCATGACAAGTGGTATAAGTCAAGAAATCTACAACATCAAGGTTTATAGTTTATCATATGAGATAATGGCAAAATAAAGCATATATAAGCTTTTCCACATTTCACATGCGCACATAATACTGAGGTGATGGCTTGAACCAACAGAAATAAACTGTGCACTTGCCGAGGGTCGACGGCGCGCCTATATATGCATCTATTCATACCGAGGCGTTCGGCTAGATCCACAAATAAGGATGAAATATCAAGTTCACACACATAGAACATAAATAGTCAAAAATACCAAACCAAACTTAGTTAACTATACAAGTATGCTCAAATCCCCTTTTTAAGTCTCTAGTACACACTAGGTGTTCATAACAACAAGTTAACATAAGAGATATATTTAATAAGCATGTTGTAGGTCCTAAGCTACCCGGACATTTAACATAGTAGTAGCTACACACGGGCTCTCATCACCTAACGCGTGTATAGTCCCCGTATTTAGCAACAAATGCTCAAACATTGATCCTAAGGGGACAATTCCCTCTTACGAGGTTAGAAAGTAGACTCACCTTTCTCCGAAGCGTACTTCCGATATCAAGAATAAGCCCAAACCCTCAATTTGTAGCCAAACAAGCACCAACTAATTAAAATAAGCAAGAACTAGTCAATAAGAGCTTACAAGGTTAAATTCTAATTGTTTAAGCAATTTCCTAACCATTAATGCAAGTTTCCTAAATTTTGACCCCAGGTCCACGTGCCCGGATTCCAATATTTTTTGAAAGAAGTTGTTCTCTATCACCTAAGGATCACAAATATATGATTTCTAGTTTATTTCATGGCAAATTATAGGATTAAATTTTAGTTTTGAATAAACCCTAGGTATAACTCTAATCTCTTGATTTTTACCTAATTTTAGTATTAAATCTACCTAATGTTTATGTATTTGAGCTAAAAAAGAGTGGAGATTACTTACATTGCAATGATATGTGGAAACTCTCTCTTTGAAACATCCAAAATCGCCCAAGTGTGTAGTGAAAGGTGAGAGAAATGAGTTTGGTTCGTATTAATGAACCCTTCTGTCCCCAGTGATTTTCGCTTCTGCGGAAGGATTCCCGCTTATGCGGGTTCCGCTTCTGCGGACACGAGCTGTTTTTTTGGAAATGGGCAAGGGGGCCTAGGCCGCTTTTGCGATCTAAACCTCGCTTCTGCGAGGCCTCTTAAGCGGAAAGCCCACAGCTTCTGCGGTTCTGGGCCTGGGGCGGACGGACAGCTTCTGCGGTCAGGGGTCCGCTTCTGCGGTTTCCCTTGGGCCATGCCCCTTCCGTTTTCGTGATAATTGGACCGCATCTGCAGTCCCACTTCTGCGGCCCAATAACCGCAGATGCGGTTATGACAGAAGCAGTAAAGATCCCAGCCCTTTCTAAATCTCCAACTTCACTCGAACCTCGACCATTTGACACTCGGGGCTCCCGAGCCCCACCCGAACATACCAACAAGTTTGAAATCATGAGGCGGACCTACTTGAACCCTCGAAACACTCAAAACAATGTTAAATCAAGGAATCAACCCCAAAACCAAATGAATCAAATCATTGAACTTCAAGTTCTTAATTCTCCTCCAACGGGTCAAAATGCCCTTAAATACTCGGATTGACACCAAATTTTACGGGTAGGTCTTAAATGATATTTCGGACTTGTACTAAGTTTTGGAATCGAATTCCAAACCCGATACCTAGGAAAACAATGATTTCTTTGTTTATTTAAATTATTGAAACTTAAACTTAACAATTTCACATAAAAATTCATTACTCGGGCTAGGGACCTAGGAATTCGATTTCGGGCATATGACCAGGTCCCATTTTTCCCACGGACCCTCACAAATTGTCAAATCATGATTCTAGGTCTGTTTCCCCAAAATATTGATAGAAGTCAAACTTGGCCTTTTTAAAGAAACTTAAAGAAGCAACTAGACTTATTCTTGCTCAAAACTCTTCTAACTTGCGAACCACCCGTCCCCGCAAGTTATAAATTGGCTAAAGCAAGTGCGGGAAGTTTTATTTAAGGGAACGGGGTTCAAAGTGTGAAACGACCAGTCGGGTCATTACACACAACCCTCATGTTTGTCCCTCAATAATGTTGGTCTCTTCTTCTTTTTTTCACTCAAGCCTTTTACTACTATAGAGTTTTCCTTTGTAGTTCTGCCAAGTAACTAAATCTGAATGACTTCAAAAGAAAGTTTCTATTGTAGAATTCTAACATAAAAAGCTCATGAGTTGACAAGAGAAGAAACAATGATGTTGAAAAAAAGAAACAAAGGAAACAACAAAATTCAGCAAGAATAGCTGAATATAGAGGATTGACTATATGGATTTTATCATAACTTGAGATACATGAATAAAATGATTTGATTGAGAGAGGACAAAAATATCACAATAGGTAGTATTTAAGTAAAATACTACATGTTGAAAAAGAAGAATAGATGACTAAAAAAATCAAGAAAAAAAAGACTGCTCTAGATTATAGTATTTTTGGGTATATATTTTTTTGCATTTTTTAATTAATAAAGAGATCAAAACTTGAACAAATATATACGAAAATATAATTAACAATGCTCTGATACCAAATGATGCGGGACCCAAAGATCAAAAGATATATGACGTAAATATGATAGGAAATGACATAGGATAAAAGATAAAATTATGAAACTTACAAGGAGATTAGACCCCAAGATTTGAAGCGCAAGAAACCATGGATATATTAAATCCATAACATCAAGAGCAATAATCAAGTAACCTAATTGATGTTCCAAATGTCAATACCACACAAGAGGAGTGGGTGATTTGTGTGGTACCCAATTTTTTGATCTAGAGGAACCTGGTTCTTCTAGGTGTTCTAACTACTACTGTTGCGGAATTAAAAGTACAAAAAATAAAGAACACGGAGATTTTTTCGTGAAAAACACCTGGCTCAAAAGGTGAAAAAACCACACTTCAATGAAGCAAGATTTTTTGATTCCCGTTCATCGTATCGACCGACCCAGACCCCTGCTCAGTAATATTTTCCCAAACTTCAACTAAAATCAGTGAGCCAAAACAGCATTTACAAAACTCTTGTAAACCTAAGGATTAAACTCTAATCCCAGTGTGGCACACAACCTCAACTGTTGCGACACATTCAAGTTAACTCTAACTTGAATACTCAAAGTACCTAATACAATTGCTTCTATGAAAGATGGAAAGGTACAACTTTAAAATACCTGCTACAATTGAACTAGAATAAAAGAAAGACAAAAAAAACTCTTTATGGAGCTGGTTCTTCAATCTGGTTCATGTAGCTTCAGGTTTGTACACTTGAATCACACACAAACTGCTTGCAAAAAGCCTTGCTATTTTGCTCCCAATTCACGTTTAACTTCTGTGTTTTTGTGTAACACTTTAATGTGATAACATCCTGCAATTTATAGAGTTAGTAGATAAATAAATAACTAGAGTTCTGGTGCAACTCTTCCTTGGTGGAAGAGTTCTATTTGATTTCAACTTCTAACTCCTTCCCTATCTTGAATTGTGTTTTCTTTGACTAAGGACTCCTTCTCCTTATCAATTATGCAACCTTTTCGATCAGGAGATATGAAATACACCAAGTTAAGCTTATCTCCTTCACTTAAAATGCACATGCTCGAATCTGCCCGTTTCTGTGCACCTGAGTGATGGACCTGGTTCATCTTGAGTTCCTTTGTCAGTCTTCAAAACTAACCTTTACTTGGGCGAACAAATTCCCCCTTTTTGATGATGACAAACTCTGTGCTTTTCATAAGCTTAGGCCCTGTTTCAACTCAGCTCAACCTCAACACAATGTTAGAAACATTTTTCCTTTTTGTCACTTATCATCAAGGATAGGTACATTAGGTTATAAACATCACTATTCAATGTGTAAGCATCACTTGTTCAAAGCAAAACCTTTTTCCCCCTTTTGGCATCATCAAAAAGTTGCATAAAACATGTGAGATAACCAGATTTTAAAACTTACTCATGGCCACTAGGGCTACTTCTAATGAAAACATGGATTAATCATCATAGATCAAACTAAGAATTTCAACATCAAAAAAATATAAACAAATAGTTAAAGCAAAAACAGTGAGTTTCATTGATGATTGATAAGAATCTACCACAAAGCATAAGAAGAAATGAAAATACTGAAAATATGAGCAAAAGAAACAAAACGTCCCGGACTAGGTCACTGGTTGATCTACACTAGGCTAGGATTTAAGGCTCGGAAGAGGTAGGGGCTGGGTTATTTGCTTGGAGAAGTTTCAGCATGTATTGAATAATTTCATCATTCTTCTCCTTTTCCCTTGCAAGTTTAGTTCTGAGAACATCTCTCTCAGATTCTACCTCAACCAATCATGTCTTCAGCCTTGATATCTCAATATCCTTTGCCTCCCTCTCCTGTACTAAGACTCTGATTTTTCTATTGATAGGTGTCTTTTTAGATGAACCAGGTTCATTAAGAATGACATTGACTTCATAATCGCAAGCAAGCAGAGTATTAACCCCACTTCTTTATAGGTACCTTGAAATGTGCAAGCACAATTGTGAGAATAAAACCATAGGGAATGGCATGAGTTTTGGTGCCATTTATAACTATATCAGTAGGTCCGTGAGGGTTTCCTGTTCAGATGGAACAGGTTCATCTTTATTTTTTCCAAGTTGAACCAACCCTTCAGCAGCTTCGCCAAACCCACTTCCCCCTGTTTTGCTCACACTCTCTTCTATTTCAGTAAATTCCTATCCCCAAACAACCATTGCACCAATTTTTATTATACCAATAGGAGTGGGTGAAAAATCAGCCACTCTTATCCCCTTTCCCCTCACAGTACTCCTAGTGCCTTTGTTCTTTTTTTTTTTCATTTTTACCACCAACTTCTCTAGATTATGTAGTCTCAGCACCTGTTATATATCCTACAAATCTACTCTCTAAATTTGCAGCAACTTTAGAAATTGTCTCAGAAGAAAGTTTAGAATCTGAAGATACCTGTTCAGTTTTGAAAGACATAAATTCTTCCCCCTTAGTAGCAGACTTAAATGAATCTTAAGATTTCTAGGATTCTTCTTCCTACCTGCTTTCAATTGCTTGCTTATTTTCTTGATATCCTCTCCTTTAGCGACAATGTTACGAGCCATTATCTTTACTATACTTTTCTTAGAGATTGGTCTTGTAGAAGGTGTGGAAGTGGTTTCCTGTGGTGGTGATAAAGGATTTTCAGAAGTGTTCGACATATCTGGGCTAGGGTATGGAAGAGAAGAGAATTAGATTGTGTTTGGAAGATGAAAGAAGAATGAGAGTTTTTTACGACTTGAGAGAGATGAAGTAAGAAAGACACTAAAGCTGATCAATATACAGAGGAATAATTGATGGGGTAACTATAACTTTTCAGACTCTTAGAAGTTTAATCAAACTGAAATTTAGTTTTGAAGAGAGTTGGAGTGTATCCCTAAAATCTAGGAACTTCCATTCGGTTGGGACTCATTTGAACGGGACTGGTTCACTTGTAACAGATAAGTCCAAAAGGAGTTTGGTATTTGGTAGGACTCTTCTTATGATCGAAATATAGTTATTTCAAATTATGAAGAGTGCAGAAAACATACCGTGCTACCTTGATGAACCAGGTTCTTCACAGATAATTCTCTTGTGTAAGTCTAAATTTGCCAAAATAGAGAAAATATCATTAGAGATTAATGAGTCATTTTAACACATGGCACAAGAGTATACTATGGAAAGTATGAGACCGAGCAAGATTTAATCTAATTATACACAATTTACAGAATTTCTAACCAAAATTTGTTTATTTTTTTTTTTCGTTTAACCTTGAACTGGTCCTTTTAGTTTATCTTAATCATCCGTAATTCCAATCTGTTCCTCTCAAAGTGATCTCTACTTAAGGCTTTTGTGAAGATGTTAGCAATTTGCTTGTCAGAAGCACAACACTCCACAGTGATCAAGCCTTTCTCATAGTTGTCCCTCAAAACATGGTGTCTAACATCTATGTGCTTAGTTCTCTTATGATGAACCGGATTCTTAGTCATACTAATAGAACTAGTGTTATCACAAAAAATAGGGATGTAACCAACTTCAATACCAAAATCAGTCAACTATTGCTTGATCCACAACAATTGAGCACAATCACGAGGCAACAACAACATACTCAGCTTCAGCAGTAGATAAGGCCACTAAATTTTGCTTTTTAGTAGCCCATGACACAAGACATGAACCAAGGAAGTGTGCCATACCTGAGGTGCTTTTCTTATCCACTAGGAAACCTGCATAATCAGCGTCAGGATATCCTACTAGGTTAAAATTACTACCTTTTGATACCAAAGGCAAAGGTCATTGGTGCCTTTCAAGTATCTTAATATTCTCTTGATAGCAGTCAAGTGGGACTTCTTTAGATTTGCTTGAAATCGAGCACAAAGACCTATACTGAAAACAATGTCAGTCTATTAACAGTAAGATACAAAAGATAACCAATCATTCCCCTATACAACTTATGATCAACAGATGAACCAGGTTCATCTATATCTAATTTCATGGATGTTGCAATAGGAGTATCAATTTCTTTGGATGTTCCTTCCTGGTTTTGTTATTGAGGAATTTATTCATGGACAGGTTCCCTTGAGGTTTGATGATCAGTTCCTCTCTAGTCAGTTCCCTCTGTCATGTTGCTATGGGTGGAAGGACCTGTTCCATCACCTGTTCCTTCCTGTGATGCATCTTCAGGCTGGACTGTGGTTTCACCATTTGAATTTCTTATCAGCCCAATATCTTCATTATCTTGTTCCTGCTTCTCAGAAATAATGTTAGTTTTAAATAACATATACATTTTTTCTACACACATAGTTCTTTTATTGTATATCTTATAAGCTTTACTATGTGAAGAATATCCCAAGAATACTCTCTCATCACATCTGGGATCATACTTACCTAGGGAGTCTTTGCCATTATTGTGCACAAAGCACTTGCATATAAATGCCCTAAGATGGGATATATTTAGCTTTCTCCCTCTAAATGAATTATAGGGAATCTTCTTAACAAGAGGTCTAGTCATGCAACTATTTATGATGTAGTATGCAAAAATTCAGCAAACTTAGCATTTTAAAATTCAGTTCCATGATAGACCTAATTGATGCAAATTGATTACACAGTTGTTTCTGAGTTTTTCTAACAAAAGAAGTAAAGATGTCAAATGCTTCAGCTTTAGATGTTAAAAATAATGTCCAAGTAAATGTAAAGTAATCATTAACAAGCACAATCACATGTCTTTTACCACCTCTACTTAATATTCTCATTGGACCACAGAGATCCATTTGGACAAGTTCCATTGTTCTGGTGGCACTTACCACTTTCTTGCATTTAAAAGAGGATCTTACCTGCTTCCCCCTTGCACAAGCCTCACAAACTTTGTCTTCCTTGAACTTGATGTTAGGAAGCCCCATCAATAGATCCTTGGAGACTAATTTGTTGAGTTGACTCAGACTTCCATGTCAAAGTCTTTTTTGCCAAAGGAGAGGATCATTGTCCAACACATTTAAGCAAGTGAATTCATTTTCTGAAAGTGTGGATAAATCTACAATATATGTATTGCTTACTCTTTTTCCCTGCAAAACAATCTTGTCAGTGGTAAGATTAATCACAAAATATTTGGTAGAGGTGATTACTACCAAGTTACCTGTATCATATAATTGTGATATACTGATTAGACTGTACTTTAGGCTATCTATCAAGTAGACATTTTCAATAGAGTGAGAATTAGTCTTACCTACCTTTCCAACTCCAATGATCTCACCTTTCTTCCCATTTCCAAAGGAGACTACCTCCTTTGAGGTCTTCAAGTGAAAGGAATTTGTTCTTGCTTCCTGTCATATGCTTTGAACAGCCACTATCCATGTACCATATTTGGCTGCTCCCCTTCACTTGTACCCGAGAAAGGAAATCAGGGGTTAGTCTTAGGGACCCAAACTAGTTTGGGCCCCTTTCTATAGGCAAAAGGGTGAATCAAACTCTTTTTAGCCCAACCAGCCAGCCTATTTTTCCCTTGAACAAATTCTTTATTCTTTTGACTAGCCTTTTCTTTTGCAATACATTCACTTTTATAGTGACCATTTTTACCACAATGTGTGCAAATTTTGTTCTCAGGAAGTGTGAGGTACTTGCTTTTGGGATCCTACTTAGGTGCAGGGGTCCCATATCCAAGTCCTCTCTTATTGCTACTATGGTTTTCATATAGCCATGAAAGTGCATCGGAGGACCTATTCCATTTACAGGTTGTATCTAGCTCATGCTTAACCTTGTTTAGATCCTCCTTAAGGACTCTTATATGCTCATCTCTTTTGTACAACTCATCTTTCATTTTCCCTACATTTTCTTCTAAAGTGAGTTGTGTGTGATCAAATTTCTTTTTACTAGTTCCTAATTTTAATTTTAGATTTTCAGATTTAAGCTCTAGGACTGTGGTGTCAAGTTCATGAACCTGGTTCTTTAACTCAACATTTTTACTATCACTTTCACTAGCCCTAAGTTCCAGGTTTTTGCACTTAGCTTTCAGAATCACACACTCCTTAGATAGCTGTTTATTTTCATTGTTTAGATCCTCAGATTCATCAATGAAGTCCAGGAGTAACTCGGATAGCCTTTCTTTAGACAAAATTTTTATCTTTTCTTTGAGATGAATTATACTTACCTCAGATTCCTCATCGGATTATCCAATTGCCAGAAGTGCTTGTTCATCTCCATCTTCATCGTCTGAGTCCTTATCTAAGCTTTCTCCCCAGGTAGAAACCATAGCCTTTGTTGATTCTTTGTTCTTCTTGGGTTGAACCTGTTCCTTCTTCCTTTTAATTTCCCATTGAGGGCAATTTTTGATATGGTGATCAGTCTTCCCACACTTGTAACACCCCTCATTGGTTTGTTTTTCAGGAACCCTTGGTTTGTTGTAGCTTCCACTTCTTGAAGGACCATTTCCTCTCATCAGGTACTTCTTGAACTCCTTTGTGATCATGGTCATTTCATCCTCCTCTAGATCGGCACCTTCAGTGATTCTGAATGCCATGCTCCTTTCCTTCTTGGGTGCATCCATCTTCATGGTTTGTCTTCTAAGTTCATAGGCAGTGATATTTCCAATTAGCTCATCCAACTTAAGAGTGGTAATGTTTTTTGATTCCTGAATAGCTGTGATTTTGCTTTCCCAAGAGATTCGCAGTACCCTTGTCAAAATTTTCTCAACTTTGTCTTCTTCAAGAATAACCCTTCCAAGAGAATTAAGTTCATTTGTTAGTGTGGTGAACCTTGTATACATCTCTTGGATGGTTTCCCCTTCTTTCATGGTGAAATTCTCATATTGAGAATACAGTAGTGTTCCTCTGGACCTCTTCACATGAGGTGTTCCTTCATGAGCCACTTGTAAAGTGTCCTAGATTCCCTTAGTAGTGGTACAACTTTGAATTCTACTGTACTCATCTGGACTAAGTCCACATACAAGCCATTTCTTGGCCTTTGCATTCTTTTCCCACTTCCTCATGTCTTCAGCTGTGCAGTCAGCCCTAGTCTTTGGCACATCCACTCCTTCCTCATTCTTCTTTGTAGTTGCTAAAGGACCATCAGTGACTATCTCCCAGAGTTTATAGTCTTCTCCTATGATGTGATCCCTCATCCTGTTCTTCCAACAAGAGTAGTACTGTCCATTGAACAGTGGAGGCCTGACAGTGGACTTCCCTTCCTAGTTCCAAGGTGGAGCCCTCATGTTGATCTTTTCCTAAGGCGTTAGCCTCTTCAAGGATAACCTGCTCTGATACCAATTAATGTTCCAAACGTCAATACCACACCGGGGGGGGGGGGGGGTGATTTGTGTGGTACCCAATTTTTCGGTCTAGAAGAACCTGCTTCTTCCAGGTGTTCTAACTACTACTGTTGCGGAATTAAAATTACAAAAAATAAAGAACATAGAGATTTTTACATGGAAAACACCTGGCTCAAAAGGTAAAAAAAAACACCGACCAACTACTCAGTAGGATCTTCCCAAACTTCCACTAAAATCACTGAGCCAAAATATCATTTATAAAACTCTTGTAAACCTAAGTATTAAACTCTAATTCCAGTGTGGCACACAGCCTCAACTATTGCGACACATTCAAGTTAACTCTAACTTGAATACTCAAAGTACCTAATACAAATGCTTCTATGAAATCTAGAAAAGTACAACTTTAAAACACCTACTACAATTGAACTAGAATAAAAGAAAGACATAAAAAACTCTTTATGGAGCTAGTTCTTCACTCTGGTTCATGTAGCTTCAGGTTTGCACACTTGGATCACACTTGAACTGCTTGCAAAAAGACTTGCTATTTTGCTCCTAATTCACGTTTAACTTCTGCATTTTTGTGCAACACCTTAATGTGAGAACATCCTGCAATTTATAGAGTTAGTAGATTAAGAAATAACTAGAGTTCTGATGCAACTCTTCCTTGGTGGAAGAGTTGTAGTTGATTTCAACTTCTAACTCCTTCCCTATCTTGAATTGTATTCTTTTTAACTAAGGACTCCTTCTCCTTATAAATATGCAACCTTTTCGATCAGGAGATATTAAATACACTAAGTTAAGCTTATCTCCTTCACGTGAAACCGACATGCTCGAATCTGCCTGTTTCTGTGCACCTGAATGATGGACCTGGTTCATCCTGAGTTCCTTTGTCAGTCTTCAAAACTAACCTTTACTTGGGCCAACATTAATCTATCACCTAATATAGAAGATTACTTACAAGGAGAAACTATCTTTGAAGCAATCAAGACAAGTTCTTGTTAGAACTTAAGGAGAACTCTCCTAAACTCTCAAAGAGATGAATATATTTCATATAACACTCAATAAATCTGATTTTACAATGAAAGAGTGATGGCTATTTATAGAGCCATTTAAACTACTCTTTACCAAACTACAAGTATGAAAACAAATACTAAAATAGTCTTCAATGGTGGCTACATGCAATCTTCAACAATGGAGGCCTTAAAGTCATCCAAGAGATCTTATGGTGGCCTAAAAATATTGGAATACCATCTAACTACTTGTTGCATATTTTAAATGAGTTCACAAGAGCAATTCAATTCAATGTTTTCCACCAAGTATGAATGATTGAATCTCTTGTATTGAAAATCTCGGCAGATTGGTGCAGTCTTGGTAGAAAGTCTATAATTTTGTCTAGGAGTGTTGAAATTGCACAATTCTTGATTCTCTGAAAAGAATACATATGAGATTACACTTTTGGTAGTTTCATAGCTAAATTTATTGTATTCTATTCCAAAACGAATTTTGAATCGAACTAGAGTGATTCTGTCCAGATTTGTACAACTGTAGCTTGTATGGCCATAACTTGATGTAGGAAGCTCCAAATTAAGAACGGTTTGGCTCATTAGAATCTAGACTTCAATATCTTTAATAATAATGAATTTTGTATCCCAGTTTGATCTATACTTGAACAGATTAATATTTGAAGTTGGGTCATTATTCGGACAATTTTCACTACTAGAATTCCGAAAAAAAGCGACCAAACTTTAGCGACCAAATTTGGTCTGTCACGAAAAGCGACCAAAGTTGGTCGCCAAACTATTGAAAATAATAAAAAAAATATTTGAAATACTTTAGCTACCAAAGTTGGTCGCTATTTGGTTGCAAATTTAGTCAAACTTTTGACTGGACTGGTCAGACTTGCTTGGTCAAAGATATACTGAGTTTAGCGACCAATTTTGGTCGCTAAAGTGGGACCCACATAATTTTTTTAATAATTTTATTATTATTTTATAAAAATTATAAAATATAAATCTATATGATTTAAAACTGGCGACCAAGTTGGTCGCTAATTGAAGGATAAGTTGATAGCGACCAACATTGGTCGCTAAAGTGGGACCCAGTTATAAAATTTTAATAAATATATATTTATTTAAAAAAATTTATAAAATATAAATAAATATAATTCAAAATTCCGAGACCAACTTTGGTTGCCAATGTGGGACTCATTTCTACCGTTTAACAATTTTAATTATTAAATTAAATATTATATAAAATATAAATAAATATGATTAAAATTTAGTGACCATCTTTGGTCGCTAAATTAAATTCATGTATATTTAGCGACCAAAGTTGGTCTCTATATGGTCAAAATTAAAAATTACTTTTGTATTTACTATCTAAATAATATAAATGTAAGTCGTTAATACTTTTGTAATACGAGGGATGAATAGTGCTACGAAGCGTGCATGCGTGTGTGTATATATACTATGCACTAAGTATAAGTCTATTAGCTAATATTATATCAAATATAGCTTATATATATACACACACACACACTTACGCTATAGTATGCACTAAGTATCAGTGCATTAGCTAATATTATATCGAGTATAGCTTTTTTATATATATATATATATATACACACACACACACACTTGCGCTATACTATGCACTAAGTACAAGTGTATTAGCTAATATTATATCGAATATAGCTTATATATATAATATATATACTTATGCTATATTATACACTAAGTATAAGTCTATTAGCTAATACTATATCGAATGTAGCTTTTATATATATATATATATATATACATACTTGTGCTATACTATGCACTAAGTACAAGAGTATTAGCTAATATTATATCGAATATAGCTTTTATATATAATATATACACTTACGCAATATTATGCACTAAGTATAGCGTAAGTATGTATCTATATCTATATATATATATACATATATATATATATATACTTGCGCTATACTATGCACTAAGTACAAGTGTATTAGCTAATATTATATCGAATATAGCTTATATATATAATATATATATATACTTATGCTATATTATGCACTAAGTATAAGTCTATTAGCTAATACTATATCGAATGTAGCTTTTATATATATATACTTGTGCTATACTATGCACTAAGTACAAGTGTATTAGCAAATATTATATCGAATATAGCTTATATATATAATATATATACTTATGCTATATTATGCACTAAGTCTAAGTCTATTAGCTAATACTATATCGAAAGTATATATATATATATATATACTTACGCTATAGTATGCACTAAGTATCAATGCATTAGCTAATATTATATCGAATATAGCTTATATATATAATATATATACTTACGCTATAGTATGCACTTGTGAAGACCCAAAGGGTTATCACCTGTATTCCTACTCACTCTGTACTTCTGAGGCCGTGAAAACCTCACTTGGGTCTTGTCTCAACTTGTGTGCGCAGTCCGGGCGAGTAGCCGGAAAGTTTAAATGTGAAATTTGTGAGAAAGATAATAAATTTTGATGTTTTAATTGATTAAGTTTGACTCCGGTCAATGTTTTTGGGGAAACGGACCCGGACTCGTGATTCGACAGTCCCGGAGGGTCCATAGAAAAATATGAGACTTGGGTGTGTGCCCGGAATCAAATTCCGAGGTCCCAAGTCCGAGAAACGAATTCTCACTTGAAATTATTTTTTTGAAATAATGAAAGAATTGGAAAGTGATGTTTGTTTACAAGACTGTGTTGTCGGGCTCGTATCTTGGTTCCGACGCCCCGCACAAGTCCTATATATGGTTTAAACGATAGCTGTGAAGTTTGGTTAAATTTGGACGTCATTTAACGTGTTTTGAGCTAGAAATCATAAACTTGGTCTTCCATGGAAATTGGAAAGAAATCATGGGTATTGAGACCCAAATTGATGAATTATGATGTTATTTAGGCAATTTGGTCGCATAGATGAGTTCGTAGTATGTTTTTGAGATTATATGCATGTTCGGTTTGGAGCCTCGAGGGCTCGGGTGAGTTTTGAGTGGATCCTAGGAGGTCTTAGGCTTAGAAATATTTAGAAATTGCAGGTTCAGGAGTGGCAGGCCCCCAGCACGGCCGCGGTCAAATCCGCGCGGTCCGTGCTGGAAGCCGCGCAGCCGCGGTGCATTTCTGCACGGTCCGCGTGGCTAGGATTCAGAGGGCCAATGGATTCTAGTTCGACCAGCGCGGTCCGTGCTAGAAGATTCTGAGAGGGGTCTTCATGGTCATTCCACCAGTGCGGCCGCGCACCAAATTTGTGCGGTTCACACTGGGCAGGTTTAGAGAAGCCCTTTTTCTTCCTTTCCTCGGCGCGGCCGTGGTGCATCTTTGTGCGGTCCGCTCCAGCCTTCAGTAAATTATATAAAGTCGGGATTTTCTGTCATTTCTCACTTTTTCAAAATCCAAAACATAAGAGGCGATTTTCCAAGCGATTCTCTTTCTTCTTAACGATTGGTAAGTGATTTCAAACTTATTTTCTTCTCTCCTTAACATCTTTAAACATAATTTCAACTTCAAAACTAAGATTTTAATGGGGAAATTCGGGAATTTAGGGTAGAGCCTAGGGTTTCTAAAATTGGGGGTTTTAGACCTCAATTCGAGGTTCGATTCTAAAATGACTTATATATCTGAGTTCATGGGGGAATGGGCAATCGGGTCTTGGTTCGAACCTCGGGTTTTGACCACGTGGGACCGGGTGCATTTTGGGAATTTTTGGACAAACTTTGGGAAATTCATTTTTCATGCATTCAAATTGATTCAAATAGCATTTGTTAATTCATTCAAG
This sequence comes from Nicotiana glauca, assembly GCA_026770625.1. Taxonomy (NCBI): domain Eukaryota; kingdom Viridiplantae; phylum Streptophyta; class Magnoliopsida; order Solanales; family Solanaceae; genus Nicotiana; species Nicotiana glauca. The sequence goes on along the minus strand of MU679331.1, from coordinate 77,578 downwards.
TAATTTGTGAATAGATTCGAGCGGTTTGATGGTGAATTTGAGGGGTAAAGTTATACTAGAGGCTTGAGTTGATTTTTGGAGCATTTGAGGTAAGTGTTTGATATAACTTTGGCTTGAGGGAATAGGATTAGGGTGTTATTTGCTAATTGCTAAATGTTGAGTACGGTATATAAGCATGGTGATGAGTATCTATACACCGGTGTCTATCATGATCGTGGGTCCTTGTTTGTATTTATTCTAATATTGTTATGACTCTTCCATGTTAATTGATGAATCCTATGTAATGTGAAGAGTATGAGGACGATTGTGAATTTGTAAATTCTTTGGAGCGTTGGCTCGAACAATAAAAAGTCTATTGGGTAAGAAATGAAGGAAAAAGGAAGTTATTGTTGTTGCTCCCTTGCCGGGGTTTAGCTGTTAATTGTGTAATTCCCTTGCCAGGAGATTTCTTATTATTCGTTTATCCCCTCATCCCGTTTTGGTTGTGATTACTGTCTGGGTGAGGAAGAGTGATAATGCACGAAGGTTCATTCCATGCCATGTTTGATTATATTTGCACGAAGGGTCATTCCGTGCCATGTTTGATTATATTTGCACGAAGGGTCATTCCGTGCCATGTTTGATTATATTTGCACGAAGGGTCATTCCGTGCCATGTTTTGATTATATTTGCACGAAGGATCATTATGTGCCATGATATGAGAGTTATGTGAGGGAAATCACGAAGGGTGATTCCATGCACTTTATTTGATTGCTTTTGGTGAGAATGAGAGTAAAAGCACGAAGGTTGATGCCGTGCAACTGTTGATTTTCCTGCTCTCATTAATTTTTGTTATTGCCCTATTTCTTACTTAAATTGTTGACTTTATATCTGAACTGTATTCCCCCATAGTATCCTTCCCTCCCTCTTAACTGATTAATTTCTGTATTCTTTCCTTTTATTGCACATGTACATATTGAACTGTACATGTTGATTTATAGTCGTGTCTTGCCTCGTCACTACTTTGCCGGGGTTAGGCCAGGCACTTACCAGCACATGGGGCCGGTTGTGCTATTGCTACACTTCTGTACTGTTTTGCACAGATCACAGTACCGGAGAAGCTTTTGGACCACAGCAGTAGCATATTGACCACGAGCTAACTTCAGTCCAGGGACTTACGAGGTAGCCTAGCTGGCGTTTGCATGCCGAAGTCCCTTTTTCCATGCTTTCAGTTTGTTTTCATTTTACCAAGACAGAAATTTATGTATCTTCTATTCATACTTTTTTGTATCACTCTTTAGTAGTTCGTGGGATAGCGATACCAGTCTTGGGTAGAGAAATATTAAATTTCCGCATTTTGGGTTTTCAGTTATCTATGTTTTAAAGACTTCCGCTTTTATTTAAATGACTCATTATTATTATTATTATTGTTGGGTTGTTATCAAAAATTGTTTAAATGCTTGGCTTGCCTAGATCCGACAGTAGGCACCATCACGACTCCCGATGGTGGAAAATCCGTATCGTGACAAGTTGGTATAAGAGCTCTAGGCTACATAGGCCTCGCTACTCACGGACAAACTTGGTAGAGTCTGAGGGATCGGTTTAGAGACGTTTGTATTTATCCCCCTAAGGCTACGGAGTTAGAAAAAGCTTCACTTTTGTTCTTTCTTGTCGTGCGATTCTATTTCTCAAGTACTGATTGTCTTTCCGCTCTGTTCTTTCGCAGATGGCGAGAAACTGAGCTTCCTCTTCTACCGTGCAGTAGCCCGAGCCCCCAACAGCAGCTCCTGCGAGGGGCAGAGGCCGAGACCATGCCAGAGGCCGAGGCAGGGGCAGAGCACAGCCCCGGGCAGCAGTCCTAGAGGTGGAGACTCATATTGACTATGATGAGGAGGTTCCAGCCCCAGCAACTCAAGTGGGCCCAGCTCAGGTCCCAGGAGGGGTCATGGTCACCCTAGATCTTCAGGATGCTTTAGTCAGACTGGCAGGTTTTATGGAGAGTGTCACCGGAGTGGGTTTGCTTCCAGTAGCACCAGCCACTTCTTAGGCTGGAGGAGGAGTTCAGACTCCTGCTACATGTACTCCGGAGCAGATAGCTCCCCAGGCTCATGTCCCACTAGTTTAGCCAACTGTGGCAACTCAGCCAGGTATTGCAGCCCAGACCGGTGATGGAGCGGCTATGTCTTCAGATGCTTTGTGGAGACTTGAGGTTCTCCAAGCTCTTCACTGCCATATTCAGTGGTACTTCTTCAGAGGATCCATAGGATTTCTTATTCAGCTGCGATGAGATCCTTCGGACTATGGGTATTGTGGAGACCAATAGGGTCGACTTTGCCACCTTCCGACTAGCAGGATCCGCCAAGACTTGGTGGAGGGATATTGTTTATCCAGTCCAGCAGGGTCGCCATCATTGACTTGGGATCAGTTTGCACAGTTGTTTTTGGAGAAGTTTCTCCCAGTTACTCAGTAAGAGGCGCTCCGTAGGCTGTTCGAGCGCCTCCAGCAAGGCTCTATGACAGTCACATAGTATGAGACTCGGTTCATTGATTTGGCATGCCATGCTATTGTTATACTCCCTACAGAGCGAGATAGGGTGCGAAGGTTTATTGATGGATTAATTTAGCCGATCTATTTCCTGATGGCTGTGGGAGCCAGTAGTGAGATTTCTTTTCAGGAGGCGGCCAATGCAGCCCGCAGAGTTAAGATAGCCCATGCACAAGGAGGTGGTCATGTGTCAGATAAGAGGCCTCTTCATTCTGGTAGGTTCAGTGGTACCTCGTCTGGAGGTACTCTAGGTCTCCCATGGTACTCCAGACGGTGGTGGTTTTCAGCAGCACTATTCTGATCAGTAGCCCATCAGTGCACCGCCACTTCAGAGCTTCCGGGAGGACATTCAGGTCGACAGGGCCAGCAGTCTCAACAAACGAAGGCTTGTTATAGGTATGGTGACCCCGGTCACATTGTTAGATTTTGCCCTCGAGCCTCAGGTAGCTCTCAGCAGCAGGGTCCTCACCCCATAATTCAGGCACCAGGTAATCCACAGCTTGCCCAGCCAGTTAGAGGCGGGGGGTAGGGATCATAGAGGTGGAGGTAGAGACCGTAGAGGTTTAGCTAGGACTGCCAGAGGCAGGGGTCAGCCAGTAGCCAATCGTCCCAGAGACATGGCTCAGGGAGGTGGGGCCCAGCCTCAGTGTTATGCTTTGCCAGCCAGGCCGGAGGCTGAGTCCTCAAATGCTGTTATTACAGGTACTACTTTGGTCTGCGACAGAGAAGCTTCAGTTCTATTTGACCCTGGGTCTACATATTCGTATGTGTCATCCTATTTTGCACCCTACCTGGTTATGCCCAGTGATGATTTGGGTATTCCTGTTTATGTATATACACCAGTGGGTGATTCTATAGTGGTCGACTGAGTCCATAGATCCTGTGTGGTAGTGTTTGAGGGTCTTGAGACCCGTGTTGATTTATTGCTTTTAGATATGGTGGATTTTGACGTTATATTAGGGATGGATTGGTTGTCCCCGTATCATGCTATCTTGGATTGTCACGCCAAGACCGTGACCTTGGCTTTACCAGATTTTCCCCGATTGGAGTGGAGAGGGACCCCAGGACATGCCACCCGCATTGTTATTTCATATGTAAAGGCTCGACGCATGGTCGAGAAGGGGTGTTTAGCTTATCTGGCGTATGTTCGCGATTCTAGCACAGAGGTTCCTTCTATCGACTATGTTTCTATTGTTCGAGAGTTCCCTGAGGTTTTTCCTTCAAAACTACCGGGTATGCCGCCCGACATGGATATTGATTTCTATATTGATCTGGCCCCAGGCATGCTACCTATTTCTATTCCACCGTATCGCATGGCCCCGCCAGAGTTGAATGAGTTAAAGGACCAGCTGCAATATTTGCTAGAGAAGGGTTTATTCAGGCCTAGTGTTTATCCTTGGGGGTGTGCCGGTGTTATTTCTGAAGAAAAAGGATGGATCGATGAGGATGTGTATTGATTATCGGCAATTGAACAAGGTGACGATAAAGAACAAGTATCCACTGTAGAGGATTTGCTTGACCAGCTTCAGGGTGCAAAGGTGTTTTCAAAGATAGACTTGAGATCTGGCTACCATCAGCTGAGGATTAGGGAGACTGACGTCCATAAGACAATATTCCGCACTCAGTATGGGCATTATGAGTTTTTGGTCATGTCATTTGGGATGACCAATGCCCCAGCAGCATTTATGGAGTTGAAGAACCGAGTGTTCAGGCCTTATTTAGACTTGTTCGTGATAATCTTGATAGATGATATTTTGGTGTACTCCCGCAGCCAGGAGGAGCACGAGCAGCATTTCAGAGTGGTTCTTCAGACTTTGAAGGATAGTCAGTTGTATGCTAAGTTCTCGAAGTGCGAGTTTTGGTTGAGTTCGTTTGCATTTCTGGGTCATGTTGTATCAGCAGAGGGTATTCAGGTGGACCCAAAGAAGATTGAGGCAGTTAAGAACTGGACTCGACCAACATCAGCGATTGAGATTCGGAGTTTCTTAGGGTTAGCAGGTTATTACTGCCGGTTCGTGGAGGGATTTTCATCCATAGCAGCCCCGATGACCAGATTGACCTAGAAGGGTGCTCAGTTCAGATGGTCAGACGAGTGTGAGGTGAGCTTTCAGAAGCTCAAGACAGCTCTGACTACGGCACCGATATTGTTTTTGCCCATAGGCTCAGGGCCTTATACAGTCTATTGTGATGCTTCCCGTATTGGGCTTGGCACAGTATTAATGCAGGATGGCAAGGTTATAGCTTATGCTTCGAGGTAGCTGAAAATTCATGAGAAGAACTATTCGGTGCATGATTTAGATTTGGCAGCCATTTTTTATGCCTTAAAGATTTGGAGGCATTATCTATATGGTGTGACGTGTGAGGTGTACACGGATCATAAGAGTCTTTAGTATCTGTTCAAGCAGAAAGAGGTGAATGTGAGGCAGAGGAGATGGTTGGAGCTATTGAAGGATTATGATGTTACTATTTTGTACCACCAGGGGAGAACCAATGTGGTGGCCGATGCATTGAGTAGGAAGTCTGCCAGCATGGGTAGTCTTGCTTATGTTCCGGTCAGCCAAAGACTGCTTTCTTTGGATATTCAAGCCTTGGCCAATCGTTTTGTGAGGTTGGACATTTTTGAGCCTAGCAGAGTGTTAGCTTGCACAGTCACTCGTTCTTCATTATTGGAGCGCATCCGTGATCGGCAATTTGGTGATCCCCATTTGTGTGTCCTGAGAGACACGGTGCATCGTGGAGGTGCCCTGAAGGTGCCATGAAGGTGACCTTGGATCATGATGGTGTTTTGAGATTGCAGGGGCGAGTTTGTGTGCCCAATGTCGATGGGATTCGAGAGTCGATCTTAGTGAAGGCCCATAGTTCTCGGTATTCTATTCACCTGGGCGCCGCAAAGATGTATCAGGACTTGTGGCAGCATTATTGGTGGCGTAGGATGAAGAAAGATATTGTCACATATGTGGCTCGATGTTTGAATTGTCAGCAGGTTAAGTATGAGCATCAGAGATCTGGTAGTTTGTTTCAGAGGATTGAGCTTCCCGAGTGGAAGTGGGAAAGGTTTTCAATGGACTTCGTTACCGGACTTTCGTTAACTCGAAAGAAGTTCGATGCGATATGGGTTATTGTTGATAGGCTGACCAAGTCAGTACATTTCATCCCTATGGAAGTCTCCTATTCATCCGAGAGGTTAGCCGAGATTTATATTCGGGAGATTGTTCGCCTTCACGGTGTGCCAGTATCTATCATTTCGGATCGGGGTATGCAGTTTACCTCGCGATTCTAGAGAGCAGTTCAGCGGGAGTTGGAAACCCGGGTTGAGTTGAGTACAACATTTCATCCCCAGACAGACGGTCAGTCCGAGAGGACTATTCAGATATTGGAGGATATGCTCTGAGCCTGTGTCATTGATTTTGGAGGCTCGTGGGACCAGTTTTTGCCTTTAGCAGAGTTTGCCTACAACAATAGCAACCAGTCCAGCATTCAGATGGCTCCATATGAGGCGTTGTATGGTAGGCGATGTCAGTCTCCAATAGGATGGTTTAAGCTGAGAGAGGCTCTATTGTTGGGTACAGACTTAGTTCAGGAGGCCTTAGATAAGGTCAAGATCATTCAGGAGAGGCTTTGTTCAGCTCAGTCTAGGCAGAAGACTTATGCAGACTGTAAGGTCCGCGATGTAGATTTCATGGTTGGTGAGCGGGTATTGCTCCGAGTGTCGCCTATGAAGGGCGTGATGAGGTTCGGGAAAAAGGGCAAGCTTAGCCCTAGGTACATTGGCCCGTTTGAGATTCTTGACTGAGTGGGAGATGTGGCTTATAGACTTGCATTGTCACCCAGCTTATCAGCCGTGCATCTAGTTTTCCATGTGTCTATGCTTCGGAGGTATCACGGTGATCCTTCCCATGTGTTAGACTTCAGTACTGTCCAATTGGACAAGGATCTGTCTTATGAGAAGAGCCGGTAGCCATTCTAGACCGGCAGGTTTGACAGTTGAGGTCGAAGAGTTTTCCTTCAGTGCGTGTCCAGTGAGAGGTCAGCCTCCGGAGACATCGACCTGGGAGTCCGAGTCTGATATGTGGAGCCGTTATCCCCATCTTTTTCCCGACTCAAGTACTTCCTTACTTTGTCCTTTTGAGGACGAACGGTTGTTTTAGAGGTGGAGAATGTGAAGACCCAAAGGGTCATCACCTGCATTCCTACTCACTCTGTACTTCTGAGGCCGTGAAAACCTCACTTGGGGGTTGCCTCGACTTGTATGTGCAGTCCGGGCGCTAGACGGAAAGTTTAAATGTGAAATTTGTGAAAAAGATAATAAATTTTGATGTGTTAATTGATTAAGTTTGACTCCGGTCAATGTTTTTGGGCAAACAGACCCGGACTCATGATTTGACAGTCCCGGAGGGTCCGTAGAAAAATATGATACTTGGGTGTGTGCCCCGAATCAAATTCCGAGGTCCCAAGTCCGAGAAATGAATGCTCACGTGAAATTGTTTTCTGGAAATAATCAAAGAATTGGAAAGTGATGTTTGTTTAGAAGACTGTGTTGTCGGGCTCGTATTTTGGTTCTGACGCCTGGCACAAGTCTTATATATGGTCTAAACGATAGCTGTGAAATTTGGTTAAATTTGGATGTCATTTGACGTGTTTTGAGCTAGAAATCATAAACTTGATATTTCATGGAAATTTGAAAGAAATCATGGGTATTGAGACCCAAATTGATGAATTATGATGTTATTTGGGCGATTTGATCCCATAGATGCATCCGTAGTATGTTTTTGAGATTATATGCATGTTCGGTTTGGAGCCCCGAGGACTCGGGTGATTTTTGAGTGGATCCCAGGAGGTCTTAGGCTTAGAAATATTCAGAAATTGCAGGTTCAGGAATGGAAGGCCCCTAGCGCGACCGCGGTGCATTTCTACGCGGTCCGCATGGCTAGGATTCAGAGGGCCAGTGGATTCCAGTTCGACCAGCGCGGCCCCGTTCCATATCAGCACGGTCCGCATTGGAAGATTCAGAGAGGGGTCTTCAGTGTCATTCCACCAGCATGGCCACGCACCAAATTCATGCGGTCCGCGCTGGGCAGGTTCAGAGAAGCCCTTTTTCTTCCCTTCCTTGGCGCGGTCGCGGTGCATCTTTGTGCGGTTCGCGCTAGCCTTCAGTAGAGTATATAAAGTCTGGATTTTCAGTCATTTCTCACTTTTTCAAAACCCAAAACATAAGAGGCGATTTTCCAAGAGATTCCCTTTCTTCAAAATGATTGGTAAGTGATTTCTAACTTATTTTCTTCACTCCTTCACATCCTTAAACATAATTTCAACTTCAAAACCAAAATTTTAATGGGGAAATTTGGGAATTTAGGGTAGAGCCTAGGGTTTCTAAAATTGGGGGTTTTAGACCTCAATTCGTGGTCCGATTCCAAAATGACTTATATATCTGAGTTCATGGGGGAATGGGTAATCGGGCTTTGGTTCGAACCTCGGGTTTTGACCATGTGGGCCCGGGGCCATTTTGGGAATTTTTGGACAAACTTTGGGAAATTCATTTTTCATGCATTCAAATTGATTCAAGTAGCATTTGTTAATTCATTCAAGTAATTTGTGACTAGATTCAAGCGGTTTGGTGGTGAATTTGAGCGGTAAAGCTATACTAGAGGCTTGAGTTGATTTTTAGAGCATTTGAGGTAAGTGTTTAATCTAACTTTGGCTTGAGGGAATAAGATTAGGGTGTTATTTGCTAATTGCTAAATGTTGAGTACGGTGTATAGGCATGGTGACGAGTATCTATACACCGGTGTCTATCATGACCGTGGGTCCTTGTTTGTATTTATTCTAATATTGTTATGACTCTTCCATGTTAATTGATGAATCCTACGTAATGTGAAGAGTATGAGGACGATTGTGAATTTGTAAATTCTTTAGAGAGTTGGCTCGAACAATAAAAAGACTATTGGATAAGAAATGAAGGAAAAAGGAAGTATTATGATAAATCCCTTGCCGGGATGGTTTGAGTATATTGATTATTCTCCCTTGCCGGGATGGTTTGAGTATATTGATTATTCTCCCTTGCCGGGATGTGAAAGTTATTGTTGTTGCTCCCTTGCCGGGGTTTAGTTGTTAATTGTGTAATTCCCTTGCCGGGACATTTTTTATTATTATTTTATCCCCTCGGCCTGTTTTGGTTGTGATTACTATTTGGGTGAGGAAGAGTGATAATGCACAAAGGGTCATTCCGTGCCATGTTTGATTATATTTGCATGAAGGGTCATTCCGTGCCATGTTTTGATTATATTTGCACGAAGGATCATTCCGTGCCATGATATGAGAGATATGTAAGGGAAAGCACGAAGGGTAATGTCGTGCACTTCATTTGATTGCTTTTGGTGAGAATGAGAGTAAAAGCACGAAGGTTGATGCCGTGCAACTGTTGATTTTCCTGCTCTCATTAATTATTGTTATTGCCCTATTTCTTACTTAAATTGTTGACTTTATATCCGGATTGTATTCCCCCATAGTATGCTTCCCTCCCTCTTAACTTATTAATTTCTGTATTCTTTCCTTTTATTGTATATATACATATTGAACTGTACAGGTTGATTTGTAGTCCTGTTTAGCCTCGTCACAACTTTGCCGGGGTTAGGCCAGGCACTTACCAGCACATGGGGTCGGTTGTGCTAATGCTACACTTCTGTGCTCTTTTGCACAGATCACGGTACCGGAGCAGCTTTTGGACCACAGCAGTAGGATATTGACCGCGAGCTAACTTCAGTCCAGGGACTTACAAGGTAGCCTAGCTGGCGTTCGCATGCCGAAGTCCCTTTTTCCATGCTTTCAGTTTGTTTTCATTGTACCGAGACAGACATTTATATATCTTCTATTCAGACTTGATTGTAGCACTCTTTCGTAGTTCGTGGGATATCGACACCAGTCTTGGGTAGAGAAATATTAAGCTTCAGCATTTTGGGTTTTCAGTTATCTATGTTTTAAAGACTTTCACTTTTATTTAAATGACTCGTTATTATTATAATTGTTGGGTTGTTATCAGAAATTGTTTAAATACTTGGCTTGCCTATCTCCGACAGTAGGCGCCATCACGACTCCCGATGGTGGAAAATCCGGGCCATGACAGCACTAAGTATCAGTGCATTAGCTAATATTATATCGAATAAAGCTTTTATATATATATATATATAAAATATCAAAATAGGAAAAAAATTAATTAATTAATTTATTTTGAAAAATAGCGAACAATGTTGGTCGCTTTTTGGTCAAACGGTCAAACATGGCGACCAAAGTTGGTCGCTATTTTGGTCAATACAATCAATAACTATATAGCTACCAAAATAACGACCAAAAATGGTCGCTTTTTTAAGTGCAGAACTCAAAATCGGGTTTCCCCTCCCAAAATCTTATTTTCTCCCCAAAAATTTCCCAACCGCTCTCTCAACTTTTTATCCTTCCCTATTCAATTTCCCTTACACAAATCAATTCCGCCACCCCTTGCCACCACTGTGACCGCCGCCACCACCACTGTTTTGCCGCCACCACCACTGTCCGCCACCACCATTGTCCGCCACCACCACTGATTTTTGGAGCTCCTATACAACACTAATTTTTTAACCTCCTTTTAATCTATCAAGGTTAGTAATCTACCTATTAGCTTTAAATTTTTCTATATAATTTTATGTAATTTTTTAGAGTTTTTGCCTATTTAGTATTAGGGTTTTTTGTTTGAACTACATTAGCTAATATGAACTTAAGGTAGAAATTATGATCTTTTAGTTGTTGTATTAACTTATATTGAGTTCAATTGTGAAAAGATACAATTCATTATCTTAGAAGAGGAGCAATACCTAAATAAGAATACCTAAATTCATGCTTTAAACTATGAATTATACATTTATAAGATAAGAAAAAAGAATAAAGGGAAGAGTTTATTAATGTATTAATTATGAACTCAGAGATTAGGCTATGAATTAACTAATTTAATTTGTTCTTGCTTTATTTATATAGACGGAACATTGTTCTTGGGTGTACAATAGGAATTATCCTAATCGGCAGGGATTGCGGGAGGATTTTGCAGAAGGGGTTGATGACTTTATTAGACATGCAATGTCACTTCCGCCATACATAAATGAAGGAGTAATTAGGTGCCCTCGTGTTAAGTGCTACTGTATGAAGTTTGGAAAACCGGAGGAAGTTAAGGTTTATCTTTATAGTAAGGGGTTTATAGCGAATTACTTTGTGTGGACTAATTATGGAGAGATAGATGGTAGCCATGGGATATTTCATAACATTGTTGTTGGTGAAAGTAGTAGGTCGGGGGAGAATAGAAATCGTGATTCCATAATTCATGATATGGTTGCGAATGCTTTTGGAATGCACTTTGGGGGTGAGCCCAACCAAAATGTTGAACAAACTCCTAATGATGAAGAAAACATTTTTATGAACAGTTAGAGGAAACTAGTCGTCCACTATATGAAGGACGTCCGCACTCTGAGTTTTCTATTGCAGTTAGATTACTAAGTATGAAATCTGATTGGAATATTTCTCAAGGAGCTATGGATTCTTTCATTGACCTTATGCGTGAACTAGTTGATGAGGAAATCAAATTACCTGGTGATTTCTATAAGGCAAAGAGATTAGTTTCTAAGTTAGGACTTTCGTTAATGAGTATTGATTGTTGTGAAGATGGTTGCATGTTATATTATAAAGATTATGCAAATTTAAGCAGTTGTAAATTTTATGAAAAGCCTCGTTTCATGAGGCTTTCTAGCGGGAAGATGGTCGCTATCAAGGCGATGCATTATTTACCTCTTATACCTAGGCTAAAGAGGTTATATGCGTCGATGAGTTCTGCTCCTCATATGATATGGCACTTTGAAAATAGAAGACCACCTGGTGTTATGTGTCATCCTTCAGATGGAGAAGCTTGGAAGCACTTTGATAGGACATATCCAGATTTTTGCTAGTGAACCAAGGAACATTCGGTTAGGTCTGTGTGCGGATGGCTTCATGCCTTTTTCTGTATCTACGACACTGTATTCATGTTGGCCTGTCTTTCTTATAGCTTATAATCTTGTGACGACCCGACCCGTCGTTTCATGAGTTACTACCCTGTTCTTCCCATTTTCTACTTTCTTATGTTTCATTATCGGTATTGGGTGCGTTAGAATTTATTTGGAATGATTTTGATAAAATTTAGACACTTAGTCTCTTTTAAGAAGGCTTAAATTGGAAAAGTCAACTAGATGTTGACTTGTGAGTTAGAAGGCTCAGAATTGAATTCCGATGATTCGGCTAGCTCCGGGTGATGATTTAAGGCTTAGTAGCGCAATTGGAAGTAATTTTGGAAGTCCGGTGAAGAAGTTAGCCTATTTTGGCGAAGTTAGTATTTTGGCGATTTCCGGTTGATAGGTGAGATTTTGATCAGAGGGTCGGAATGGAATTCCGAGAGTTGTTGTAGCTTTGTTAGGTGAATTGAGATATGTGTGCAAAATTTCAGGTTATTCGGAGTGATTTGGTTGGGGTTTTGATCAAATGCGTGTTTCGGAAGTTTTAGAAGAACTTAGGCTTGAATCCGATGTAAATTTGGTGTTTTGATGTTAGTTTTGGTGTTTTGAGAGTGCAACTAAGTTTGCATGATCATATGTGACATGTTAATATGTTCGTATGCGGTCCCGAGGAGCTCGGGTGAGTTTCGGATAGGTTTGGGTTGTGTTGTGCTCGTTTTTCTTATGCTTCGACATCGTTTCTTCAAGCATAAATGATATCATATTGAACAAATGGGCTCCGATTAATGTTTCAATGAATAATTAGATCCGTATCGTAATTACGGACCCATAGCAAAAAGAATCATCGAATTTGGACATCGTATAAGGATTTTATGGCCATTTTACTAAGGTTGCCCAGATTTTCTGGTTAATGACGAAATTGCCCCTGACGGCGTATTAAAATCCTGCACTATTTGCAAATCTTAAAACCTACATATCTCCTTCAGTATAAGATCAAATTGAGTGATTCAAAAGCCTAAATTCATTAGAATTTCATAAGGAATCCATTGGGAGTAGTAAAACGCGTGAACAGTATACCTATAATGAGCAGGTCGAGTTTTCTTCCAATTTTGGAACGGGAAGAAGCTTCTGAGGCGATTTTTAAGAGAGAAATCAGTGGGTATCATAGAGGTAAGTGATTTGATTATTAAAACTTATTTATGGGTGATTGTAGACCATAATCCCATTCTTTAGTTCATGAAAAACACTAGAAAAATAGGATTTTGGGGCCTGAAATTATAAGACCTTTAGGGGCCGATTTGAGGGGTCAAACGAACTCCGATTTTGGTGTTCTTTATATGTACGGAATCGCGAGAAGATGAAGAACACTTTTCTGTAAAAATTTCTGAGTTTCGAGAAGTGGGCCCGGGGCTTGGGTTTTGTCAATTTCGGGATTATTGATGTTTTTCGATTATTTTCGATTATTTTCGATTGGGTTTTGATCCTATAGCATAATGTGACGTATTCATTGTGGTTTTGGTCCGATTCGACGCGTGAGGAGGTCAATTTGAGAGGCAAGGGTATAGCGAGCTAGGATTTTGGCCGGCTTGAGGTGAGTAATAGATGTGGATGATGACCTGAGGGTTTGAAACCTCGGTATATCATACTGTGACGCTATATTGAGGCAAGACACGTACTCTACGGCGAGTGCGGGGTCGTTTGTGATTGGAGGACTATGGCTTAGTCCGTCCGAGTGATGTTCATAATGTGCATGGACTAGAAATTAATTGGTAAACATCCTACTTGGATTGCTATGAGCATATTTGGGCTGCATGCCGATTATTTGGATCCCGTAGGGATTAATATCAGTGTTTCCATGATGCTTAGCATGTTTTTATGATATCAGTCCTGAGTTAAACATTGTCTCGAAATGATTAGTAAATTTCTAAGGTTTTAAATCACTTAAACTATAATACCTGTTAAATGGAACCGAAAATGGTAAACTTGATTGTGCCCGTGTGGCTTGCATGCATATATAACTGGACTGATTGTGGACCGGGCTGCACGCCACAACGAATGATATGATTATATTGCACTTGGGCTGTAGGAGCCCCTCCGGAGTTTGTACACACCCCCAGTGAGCGCCATCGACGTTAAATGGATCGGGCTACTCGCCGTAGCGGTCATGTGTATTGCATTGCATTCATGCATCATTTTATGTCTGTCCTACCTGTCATTACCTGTTGTTGTTTCATTGTTAAATGTATAGACTAATTGGTTATAGCTTTACATTGTGCTATTTTGGGATTTCTTACTGTCAGACATTATACATGTCTATTACCGCTGAGTTGGAAGTACTCACTTTACTCCCTGCACCTTGTGTGCAGATTCAGGTACTTCGGGAGCTTAGTTGA
>MU679331.1:0-51505 GCA_026770625.1 Nicotiana glauca | reverse complement strand
ATGATCTTGACCTTATCCAAGGCCTCCTGGACTAAATCTGTACCCAATAACCGAGCCTCTCCCGGCTCAAACCATCCCACTGGAGACCAACATCACCTACCATACAACGCCTCATATGGAGCCATCTGAATGCTATACTCGTAGCTATTATTGTAGGCGAACTCTGCTAAAGGCAAAAAACTGGTCCCAAGAGCATCCAAAATAAATAACACAGGCTCGGAGCATATCCTCCAATATCTGAATAGTCCTCTCGGACTGGCCGTCCGTCTGAGGATGGAACGCTGTGCTCAACTGAACCTGAGTGCCCAACTCCTGCTGTACTGCTCTCCAGAAGCGCGAGGTAAACTGCGTACCCAGGTCCGAAATGATAGATACCGGCACCCTATGAAGGCGAATAATCTTTCGGATGTAGATCTCAGCTAACCTCTCCGATGAATAGGTGGATGCAACAGGAATAAAATGTGCTGACTTGGTCAGCCTATCAACAATGACCCAAATAGCATCAAACTTCTTTCGAGTCATCGGAAGTCCAGTAATGAAATCCATGATAATCCTCTCCCACTTCCACTCGGGAAGCTTGATCCTCTGAAACAAACCATCAGGCCTCTGATGCTCATACTTGACCTGCTGACAGTTCAAACACCGAGCCACATATGCAACAATATCTTTCTTCATCCTACGCCACCAATAATGCTACCGCAAGTCCTGATACATTTTCGCGGCACCCGGGTGAATAGAATACCGCGAACTATAGGCCTCCGCTAAGATCAACTCTTGAATCCCATCGACATTGGGCACACAAACTCGCCCCTGCAATCTCAAAACACCATCATCATCTAAAGTCACCTTCGCGGCACCTCCACGCTGCACCATGTCTCTCAGGACACACAAATGGGGATCATCAAATTGCTGATCATGAATACGCTCTAATAGAGAAGAACGAGCGACCGTGCAAGCTAATACTCTGCTAGACTCAGAGATGTCCAACCTCACAAATCGATTGGCCAAGGCCTGAATATCCAAAGCAAGTGGCCTCTGGCTAACCGGAACATAAGCAACACTACCCATGCTGGCGGACTTCCTACTCAAAGCATCGGCCACTACATTGGCTCTCCCCGGGTGGTACAAAATAGTAACATCATAATCTTTCAACAACTCCATGCACCTCCTCTGCCTCAAATTCAACTCCTTTTGCTTGAACAAGTACTGATGGCTCTTGTGATCCGTGTACACCTCACACGTCACACTATATAAATACTGCCTCCAAATCTTTAAGGCATGAACAATGGCTGCCAACTCTAGATCATGGACCGGAAAATTCTTCTCGTGGATCTTCAATTGCCTCGAAGCATAAGCAATGACTCTGCCATCCTGCATCAATACCGCACCAAGCCCAATACGGGAAGCATCACAATAAACTGTATAAGGCCCTGAACCTGTGGGAAAAACCAATATCGGTGCCGTAGTCAGAGCTGTCTTGAGCCTTTGAAAGCTCTCCTCACACTTGTCTGACCACCTGAACTGGGCACCCTTGTGGGTCAACCTGGTCATCGGGGCTGCTATAGATGAAAACCCCTCCACAAACTAGCGGTAATAACCTGCTAACCCCAAGAAACTCTGAATCTCGGTCGCTGAAGCTGGTCGAGGCCAATTCTTGACTCCCTCAATCTTTTTCGGGTCTACCTGAATACCCTCTGCTGATACTACATGACCCAAAAATGCAACCGAACTCAACCAGAACTTGCACTTCGAGAACTTAACATACAACTGACTATCTTTCAGAGTTTAAAGAACTGCTCTGAGGTGCTGCTCATGCTCCTCCTAGCTGCAGGAGTACACTAGAATATCATCAATAAAGACTATCATGAACAAGTCTAGATAAGGCCTGAACACTCAGTTCATCAACTCCATAAATGCTGCTGGGGCATTGGTCAACCCAAATGACATGACCACAAACTCATAATGCCCATACCGAGTGTGAAATGTTGTCTTAGGGACATCAGACGCCCTAATCCTCAGCTGATGGTAGCCAGATCTCAAGTCTATCTTTGAAAACACCTTTTCACCCTGAAGCTGGTCAAACAAATCATGAATCCTCGACAGTGGGTACTTGTTCTTTATCGTCACCTTGTTCAATTGCCGATAATCAATGCACATGCTCATCGATCCATCCTTTTTCTTCACAAATAACACTGGTGCACCCCAAGGAGAAACACTAGGCCTGATAAAACCCTTCTCTAGTAAATCTTGCAACTGGTCCTTTAAGTCCTTCAACTCTGGAGGGGCCATGCGATATGGCGGAATAGAAATGGGCTGCATGACTGGGGCCAGATCAATACAAAAATCAATAACCCTGTCGGGCGGCATACCCCGCAGGTCTGAAGGAAAAACCTAGGGGAACTCCTGAACAATAGGAACAGATTCAATAGAAGGAACCTCTGCGCTGGAATCGTGAACATATGCCAAATAAGCTAAACACCTCTTCTCGACCATGCGTCGAGCCTTTACATATGAAATAACACTATGGGTGACATGACCTGGGGTCCCTCTCCACTCCAATCGGGGCAAATCTGGCAAAGCAAAGGTCACGGTCTTGGCGTGACAATCCAAGATAGCATGATACGGGGACAACCAATACATCCCCAATATAACATCAAAGTCTACCATGTCTAGAAGCAATAAATCAACACGGGTCTCAAGACCCTCAAACACTACTACACAGGAACGATGAACTCGGTTGACCACTATAGAATCTCCCACTGGTGTAGATATATAAATAGGGACACCCAAGGCATCACTAGGCATATCGAGGTAGGGTGCAAAATAAGACGACACATATGAACACGTAGACCCAGGGTTAAATAGCACTAAAGAATCCATATCGCAGACCAGAATAGTACCTGTAATAGCTGCATCTGAAGACTTAGCCTCTAGCCTGGCTGGCAAAGCATAGCACCGGGGTTGGGCCCCACCTCGCCGAACCATGTCCCTGGGACGATCGGCTACTGGCTGAACCCTACCTGCCGGTCTGAGCTCCACCTCTACGGTCTCTACCTCCACCTTTATGATCCCTACCCCTGCCTCTAGTTGGCTGGGCGAGCTGTGGATCACCTAATGCCTAAATCATGGGGCGAGGACCCTGCTGCTGAGAGCTGCCCGAGGCTCGAGGGCAAAACCTGACAATGTGACCGAGGTCACCACAACCATAACAAGCCCTCGGCTGCTGCGATTGTTGGCCCTGTAGACCTGAATGTTCTTCTCGGAAGCTCTGAAGTGGAGGTGCACTGATGGGCTGCTGATCAGAATAATGCTGCTGAGAATGACCACCGCCTGGAGTACCATGAGAAACCTAGAGCGCTGACTGAAAGAGCCTCGGTGAATAACCTCTACCATATGAATCCCTACCTCCAGACGTGGTACCACTGAATCTACCAGAATAGAGAGGCCTCTTATCCGACACATGACCACCTCCTCGTGTAAGGGCCATCTCATCTCGGTGGGCCGCATTGGCCGCCTCCTGAAAGAAAATCTCACTACCAGCTCCCATGTCCATCTGGAGACGGATCGGCTAAATCAATCCATCAATAAATCACCGCACCCTCTCTCGCTCAGTAGGGAGTATAATAATAGCATGGTGTGCTAAGTCAATAAACCGAGTCTCATACTGTGTAACTATCATGAAGCCCTGCTGGAGGCGCTCAAACTGCCTGTGAAGTGCCTTCCGTTGAGTGATTGGGAGAAACTTCTCCAAAAATAACTCCGCGAACTGATCCCATGTCAATGTTAGAGACCCTGCTGGTCTAGATAGGCAATACTCCCTCTACCAAGTCTTGGCGGATCCTGCAAACCGGAAGGTGGCAAAATCGACCCCATTGTCTCCACTATACCCATGGTCCTAAGGATCTCATGACGGCTGAATAAGAAATCCTGTGGATCCTCTGATGAAGCACCGCTGAAATTGGGTGGTGAAGAGCTTGGAGAACCGATCAACTCTCCACAAGGCATCCGAAGACATAGCCGCTCCATCGCCGGCCTGGGCTGCAATACCTGGATGAGCTGCCACAGCTGGCTGAACTACTGGGACATGAGTCTGGGGAGCTACCTACTCCGGATTATGTGTAGCAAGAGTTTGAACCCCTCCTCCAGCGTGAGAAGTGGTTGGTGCTACTGGCAGCAAATCCGCTCTAGTGACACTCTCCATAAAGCCTACCAATCTGACTAGAGCGTCCTAAAGCCCACCGGAGCTGCTGGGCTGGAACCTCCTCATCATAGTAATTATGAGGCTCCACCTCTGGGACTGCTGCCTGGGGCTGAGCTCTACCACTACCTCGGCCTCTGGCACGGCCTTGGCCTTTGCCCTTCGCAGGAGCTACTGCTGGGGGCTCGGGCTGTTGCGCGGTAGAAGAGGAAGCACGAGTTCTTGCCATCTACGAAAGAACAGAGTAGAAAGACAATCAGTATTTAAGGAACAGAATCGCACGACAAGAAAGAATAAAAGTGAAACTTTTCCTAACTCTGTAGCCTCTGGGATAAATACAGATGTCTCCGTACCGATCCTTCAGACTCTACCAAGTTTGTCCGTGAGTAGCGAGACCTATGCAACCTAGAGCTCTGATACCAACTTGTCACGACCCGGATTTCCCACCATCGGGAGTCGTGATGGCGCCTACTGTCGGAGCTAGGCAAGCCAAACATTTAACCATCTTCGGATAACAACAGAATGAAAGTAAAATAACAAGTATTTAAATAAATGCGGAAGTCTTTCAAAACATAAATAACTCAAAACCCAAAATGCGGAAGTTTAATATTTCACTACCCAAGAACTGGAGTCGTTATCTCACGAACCACTAAAGTCCCTGGACTGAAGCCAGCTCCCGCTCAGTATGCTACTGTTGTGGTCCAAAAGCTGCTCCGGTACCGTGATCTGTGCAAAAAGCACAGAAGTGTAGCATCAGCAAAACCAACCCCATGTGCTGGTAAGTGCCTGACGTAACCCCGACAAAGTAGTGACGAGGCTAGACAGGACTACCAATCAACCTGTGCAGTTCAATATATATATATGTGCAATAACAGGAAAGAATGCTGAAACCAAGAAGTAAAAAGGGGAGGGAAGCATGCTATGGAGGAGTACAATCCGAATATAAAAATCATCAACTTAAGTGAGGAACAGAGCACAACGACAAACAAAACAGGGAAAACAACAGTTGCACAGCATCAACCTTCATGCTTTTACTCTCATCCTCACCCAAACCAATCAAATAAAATGCACGGTATCACCTTTCATGCTTTTCCTCACATAACTCTCATTTCATAGCACGGAATGATCCTTCGTGCAATTATCATCAAATCAGAGCACGAAATGTCCCTTCGTGCATAAATAATCGAAACATGACACGGAATGACCCTTCGTGCATTATCACTCTTTCTCACCCAAACAACAATCACAACCAAATGGGCGAAGGAATAAGCAAGTAATAAGAAATGTCTCGGCAAGGGAAAACACAATTAAATAGCTAAATACCAGCAATGGAGAAACAACAACAACTTTAACATCCCGGCAAGGGAGAATAATCAATATACTCAAACCATCCCGGCAAGGGATTACTCATATCTCTTTCCATTTTTTTCATTTCTTACTCAATAGTATTTTTATCATTTGAGCCAATGCTCCAAAGAATTCACAATTCACAATTTATCCTCATACTCTTCATATTATGTAGAAACCATTAATTTATCTTGGAAGAGTCCTAAAATATACCAAATTAAGCATAAACAAAGACCTACGGTCATGCTAGACACCGGAGTATAGATACTCGTCACCATGCCTATACACCGTACTCGATCATTTAGCAATTAGCAATTAATAACACCCTAATCCTATTCCCTCAAGCCAAGGTTAGATCAAACACTTACCTCGGTCCAAAGAATAGCAATCAACTCTCCAATAACGCCTTTCCTCTACAATCCGACTCCGAAACAATGGTATCTAGGCATAATTAATTCAATAATATCAATTAGGGCTCAACAACATAATCCCATAGCCTAGAAATGAGTTATCTAGCATTCTTCCAAAAATACCAAAATTTGACACCGGGCCCACATGGTCTAAACACGAGGCTCGGACCAAAACCTAGTCACCCTTAACCCCACTAGTTCAAAATATATAATTTGTTTTAAGATTCGACCCCAAATTGAGGGTGAATCACCCAAAATTCCCAAAACCTTAACTCTACCCTAAACCCCTAATTTCTACTTTGATTCATGATTTAGGGCTAGAAAATTAGTGATTAGATGAAGAAATTAAAAGAGAATGAAGTTAAGAACACTTACCTAAGAAGCTATGGAGGAAAAGGCTCATAAAAATTGTCTATGGGGTGTTAGGGAGAAGAGCTCGTGTGGACAAATGAGGAAAATCCCGTGCTGCTACTGTTCTAGAAAATAAAAATATAACTGGGCAAAATTGCCCTTCGCGTTAACGGAAAGAGTGCCACATTCGTGAAGGGTAATCTGGGTAGGGCATCACGTTCGCGATGGAAAGGTTGCGAACGCGAAGAGGAAAAGGATGGGGGTCCAGAACTTGGTCTATACGAACGCGTGGACCCTAACGTGAACGCGATGAAGGGGGTCTACAACATTACGTGTTCGCGAAGCTAGAGATGCGAACGTGAAGAGTAAAAGAGAACTGAGTCCTCAGAGTCAATTGACTCTACGCGAACGCGAAGAAAGGGATGCGAACGCGGTGAAAGGAGAACCCATAGCTTCGCGAACGCGAAGGATGCGTCGCGAACGCGAAGAACAAAAGGGGCCTACACAGCTGAAGCAAAATCCTTCAATCTTTCTAAGAGTAAAAACACTCCGAACCACCTCCAATTCACTCCCGAGCCCTCGAGGCTCCTAATCAATCACACACACTAACTCAATAACATCCTACGAACTTATTTGAGTGATCAAATCTCCAAAACAGCATCAAAATCAATGAATGAAGCCTCAAAATCATCATTTTCATTTCAAACTTCTTAAATTTCAAACTTTAGATAACGACGTCCGATTTCGACCAACTTCACAGGAAGCGCTTAACACATATTTAAGACCTGTACCGGGCATCAAAACCAAAATACGAGCCCGATACCATAGTTTTTTTATCTATTTGTATTTCCATTTTCCTTAATAATTACAGAAAAACAATTTAACAGATAAATGCTTTTACTCGGGTTCTAGACCTCGGATTCCGACTCCGGGCACATGCCCGAGTCCCATATTTTTCTACGGACCCTCCGGGACCGTCAAATCACGGATCTGGGTCCATTTACCAAAATTGTTGACCGAAGTCAACATTAATCATTTGAATATCAAAATTCTTCAAAGTTTTCCTAAAATTCACATTTTTCAACATAAAAGCTTTTCGGCTACGTGTCCTGACTGAGCTCGCAAATCGAGGTAACTATAAGTGAGGTTTTCAAGGCCTCGGAAGCACGGAACGAATGAGGAAATAGGTGATGACCCTTTGGGCCGTCACAACTATAGTCTTATGGAGCAGAGTGTAGACTTTTCCATTTTGTATGTGATATTCACAGAGCGTGTTTGTATATGGAGATTGCACCTTTGTTTGTATGTAGATAAAAGAAAACCTGAAGCTTTATCTCTTATGTATCCCTTTTTGCATTGGTTTTGACCAGGCGGACTGGTTTCAGAGCTGATGAGAATTCTTATATCTGTAATATGTCTTTGGGGTTTGTTTAGGCTGGCCTGGAGGCTCTTACATGCTTGCTTAACTATTTTGGTTTAGTCTCCTAGTTAGGTTTTGACTCGAGCCTACTCGACCCTCAAGCTTTTGTGTCTGCATGGGCGGATGACAATGGCTCTTACGACTTGCCCTTGGGCATTTGTATTTTAACTATTTTGGGTTCAGTCTCTGAGTCGGGTTATGACTCGAGCTTAATTGACCCTCAAGTTTTGTGTTTTTGTGGGCTAGCAACAATGGCTCTTATGCCTTGGCCTTGGGCATTTGTAGTTCTACTATTTTGGGTTCAGTTTCCGAGTCGGGTTGTGACTCGAGCTCAATCGACCCTCAAGTTTTTTTGTAGTTGGCGACAGTGGCTCTTACGCCTTGGGTCGAAGCGACATTTTATATATATGGCCCTGGGGCTCGTGAAGCTGGTGATGATAGCTCTTATACTGTGCCCTTAAGCATCATGTATAGTTAACTATTTTGGATCCAGTTTCTGAATCGGGTTACGACTAGAGCTCAATTTGATCCTCATGTTTTCAAATTTTAAGCTGGAGACAATGGCTCTTACACTTTTGGTTGTTGTGACCTATTAGTGTGTGTCCTTGAGGCTCAATTGGCTAGCAACAATGGCTCTTATGATTTTACTTGTGGGCATATGTAGGATTTGTTTTCCTCTTGCTAAGGACTTTTTAAAAATGATTTTTCCTGACCCATCATCGGTTCGAGAAGAACCTCAATGTCAAGTCATTAGCGGTAATGCTCGAGCACCTCAAAAGGTTTAACTCGTAGGCTGAGTAGCTTGAAGCCTTGTAATTTGGAGCTGACATGGTCAAAACTCATTTGCTTGTCGAGGGTAGCCTATTTTAACCGGTTCTTTTCGAAGTAAATTTGAAATAATGGCCTATAATTTTGTTAGCGACGGTCGGACATCCCCAAGTCACATTAGTTTGGGTGGTGTAGCCGTATGGCCATAGTCATTTGTGTTTGGACATAGCCTTTGATCCCAAGTGTAGTAGTTTTAGGCGTCTACATTGAGGGTATGCCCTTTTGAGTTTCTTACAAATGCGACGTATAGCCTTAACTTCGGGATTGAGTTTATGCTTGTAGTAAGGTCGTACAAAATTTTCATGCCTGTTCAGTTCTTACAGTTATGACATGCCTATTGAGGTCTTATAGTTTTGCCATGCCTGTTGAGGTCTTACAGTTTTGCAATGCCTGTTGAGGTCTTATAGTTTCATTTGGCCTGTTGAGGTCTTACAGTTTTTCCATGGCTGTTGAGGTCCTACAGTTTTGTTGTTATATTGAATCGATCATGCTAGACTGAGCTTTCCCGCTCGGGGTATTATGGTCTCGATTTCTTAAGTGAATGGTGATTGGCGACAGTCTATGAGTCATCGAGTTTACTCAAGCTCGGGGGCCATTACTCGTGAGTTTGGAATTGCCTTATTGAAGGCTTTTACGACCATGAATATTCTGACCTAGGGGTCATGTACTTCCTGAGTCTGTGATGTCAGTATCTGAGTGTTCGTGATAATTTTTCCTTTTAGAGATGCTTTATAATCTCCATGCCGCCTCATTAAGGGTTTATGAGTTTGGAGTTCCGACCCTGAGGCCATGCAGATGCCGAATTATTGACGCTAGTCTCCGAGTATTTTAGGGCGTTCTCGGAGGAGGAATCCTTACTATGGAAATGCAGAATTATATTTGGAATATGAGGTGCTTTGGCGAAAGATATTTTTTGATTGCTTGGTATAAGTACATGTTGTTTTGTTATTGTGAGCCCCGGCTTATGTGGACACAGTTCAATCGACCATTTGGCTCGCTACATCATTTTCTTAATTGAAACCTGGCATGTTGCTCCCTGTTTCCTCCGAGTGGATGACATCTCAATGAGGTGCCCTCCGATGTTCGGGGTTGATTGCAGAAGAGGCCTTGTAAGCTTGTTGGGTCATCCTTGGGTAGCGCGCGGTGATTAAGAATCTTGTCGGCGAACCCTTTTTTGGGACAAAAGCTCGACCGAAGGGAAAAGAGTGAAACAGATGCCATTATACTTTTGAGATCTTTGGGTTGTGTTAGTATATGCCCCGACCGGGTTTTTATATGTGGGTTAGTGCAAAATAATGACAGGGGGCGACGACCTTACCTTATTGTGAGGTGTGCAGGCGATGTTCCGTGGTTTGGTATGTCCCTGTGGTTTGGAGTGAGGACTCGACACGGTCCTCTGCTATGTTCAATCGGGCTCAGCGAAAGGCTTGGTTTGATAACCCCTTGACTCTTTCGAGAGTGGAGATATTGGTGTCGGCATTGCATTCCGTAAGGCGAACATTTCCTTGCTGCGTGTTGTTCCCTATAGATAGTTTTGATTTCGTCCTTCATTAGGGGTTTCATTATTTGCCGAAGAAGGAAAGGTACCGTTTCCATGCGGTGTGTTTGTGGCTATCTAAATAAGGCGCTCATACCTTGCCCCTCCCTTAATGATATGGAACTTGGCGTTCCGATCTATGCCAGCCGTGCTAACTAAGAGAATGGTCTGTCTTCTCATCTTTTCGATCGTCATGTGGAATCCATCAAAGATTCAAGAGGCAAACGTGATTTGGTTTTGATGGTCCGAGCTACCCTATCATCCTCGGCCCGACAATGTTGATCGAGCCACCGAATTTATGAGCATATATTTTGTTTGAAATGGACCGAATGAGGAAGAAGGTTACATAGTGCATCATTGTGAGGTTGAGATAAGGTCTCAGTGTCCTCTTCACTAAATGTATGGGCGTCCTTGGGAATATCCCCAGATTTGCTTTTCTCCGGTGACGAGAATTTTTACCCTCCTCTTTATAAGTTCCTAGAGAATGTCGTCGCTCCTCCACTGAACTCGAGCCCGATCGCTCGACAGTTCTTGGCGGTGATTTTTATTGAGTTGCTTGGCTATTTTGTTTCAGAGCTGGTGGCAATCTTCGGTCGTATGGCTACGTGTATTATGTAGCTCACATACCAAGTATTGATTCCTCTAGGAAGGATTCGACTGGATAGGCCTGAGCCATTTGGTATCCCTGGTTTAGCTGACGGTGAACATGATGTTCGATACAAGGACATTGAAGTTGTATTCTAATGGGCGAGGCACCCTCACTGGCCTCGTGTCTCCGTCAAATATAGCACCGTTGATAATTCCTCGGGGATATTATCCTCGATCTATTCTCCGATTGTTGCGAGGCAGGTTGCATCTTGGGGTGTTCCTCTTATATTCGGCATACGGCCGACATCTTTCTTTGTTTGGCATTAGTTCCTTTTCCAAGAGCCTGCTTGGGAATACTAAGATCGAGGGGTCTCCCAGCTAGTTATCCTCGACCCTGATTTTTGACTGGTGCCGGTTGTGGGCGTCCGACCAAGTCTTAGCTGGATACTCCATCAAATTCTGTTTCAACTATCTTTAAATCAGAGGGCTTTGTTTATTTAGTCCTTGAATGAAGGCCTGCACCGCCCAGTCATGCGAGACCGGGGGTAGTTCCGTTCGTTCCACCTGGGAATGAGAGGCGAATTCTCGTAGCCTTTTATTCTCCATTTGCTTAATCTCGAATGCGTCAGGGTTTCTTATCGTCGCTTTGATGGCACCGACATGTGCCTTTATGAAGGAATCTGCTAGTATGGTAAGTGAGTTTATGGGGTTGGGATCTAGGCTATGATTCCACATCATGGCCCCCTTTGAGAGTGTTTCTCCGAACATCTTCAGTAAGACGGACTCAATCTCATCGTCTTTTATGTCGTTGCCTTTCACATCTTACGTATAGGAAGCAACGTGTTCGTTGGGATCTGAGGTCCCGTTGTATTTTGGGAGTTCTGGCATTCTAAACTCCTCTGGGAATGGCCGTTGTACGAACTTCTCCGAATTTACACCATTCAGGACCGAGGGCGCGCCCAGGATTTGGTCGACTCTGAACTTATAAGTTTCGACCTTCATATCGTTTGTTGATATCATTTTCTCACTTGACTCTATCCTTTTGGTGAGGTCCTCTAGTATTTTAATGATGGCAGGATTGGCTACTGATGCGCTGTTGCTTGACCTCTCTGGTACCTGTTCGACCGGGGAGCAGTTTCCGACGCTACTATGCTGGGAGTCTTCAGGTGGCTTTACAACTGGGCGATGGCCAAGTGTTGTGCCTGCAACATTTCAAAATAACATGAAGACTAACTTCATGTTCTTCCTTGGCTGGGATTTTTTGGGCTTCCTGTTGGTTGTCATGCCATATGCTCCCCGTGGTTTTCGAGGTTCTCTTCTTGAATTTATTTACCGATCCAGACATTTTGTCCTGTAATCAAAAGATCTTGAACATGAAAAAGTGTGAAAGATAACTTGCTTTTGTGTAATGAAACCAACAAGAAAATAATCACTATTATTTTAGCCCCACGGTGGGCGCCAAACTGTTTACCATGAAAATGGTAATAATAATTAAATTTGTAAATGGGACTCTAAAAATACGTGATCTATTTTTATGCTAGTTGTTAGAGCAGCGGATGCTAAATATGTGAAGTTTAATGACAAAGTACAAGCTAAAACGGGGCAGTAATAAAACTGAGGGGCTTGCTACCCGGGCTTCGGACGGATCGATGAAGGGCCTCGAGGTCGATGCCTGGGCTAGAGCTCGATCTATCGGGGGTAGCCAGGAAGGGAATAACAGTTAATATATAATTAAAGAAGGCTCTTTAGGGCCAATATCAAGAAATAAATAAAGAACAAGTATGAAATCAATAAATGGAAAGAGTAGCCTTGAGCAAGTAAGTTAGAGAAGAGAGAAAGAGAGTTATTATTGATCTTGTGTAGAATGGTTGGAGTAACAGCAGCCCATTACAAAGTGGTGGGGATGCCCTTTATATAGGAGGGGAGTCCCGTTATAGTACAACGTACATTAATTGTAAAATCATGGAGATACGACGGCTAGACGTGATGCCTCAATAAAGGCTCTAGGTAGGCCAGCTTTGTCAGACTTTGCCGTGTGCCTTGGCAATTCTCCATTTTGCTCTAGCCTCGATCTTCGTCTTCTTTATGTCGGGCCTCGACGAGCCCCGAGGGAGGGAACTTGGTCGCAACTCTGTGTCCTCGTGGTCTCGAGACATTTTCTTAAGTGACTTGATAGCAAGAAATTAAGCACTCTAATTTCGCCGCATATAACTACTCTGACGTTAAAGTTGTATTCGGAAACCCTAGGATAGGAAGAATCTGGAGAACTCGATGTCTCCTTATCCTATAATGACCTATTATTCCGGTAGGGGTTAGTTCTCCTATCAGAAAAAATCTATCCGTTGACCAAAAACCTCTACCTGTCAATCGACTCGTTCATAGGCAAAAGTTGCCCCTTGAAGATCATCGATCTATGTCAAAATCATCTTTTACTTTCTCTTTGTCTTCCACCTTCGTCATTTGGTTGACATCGATAAACCAAGCTGATCATCCTCAATTATTATCTTTGACTCATACCAGTTTTGAACATCAAACTAAGTTGTTGCATAGAACTCGAGCAAACTTTCTTTCAATTTCTGAGAAGCACCGAAACTTCTCATATTCAGATCTTTAGTGAATGCCTCAGCTGCCCACTCATCCGGTACGACCGGTAGTAGCATCCTTTCCTTTTGGAATCTAGTCAGGAACTCCCTCAACAATTCGGACTCTCCTTGTGCAATCCTGAATATTTCCCTTTCGGGCATTTACTTTCCTGGCCCCGGCATGGCCCTTGATGAAAGAATCCACGAGCATCTTAAATGAATCTATGTAGTGCTTGGGGAAAAGAGAATACCATGTCAGGGATCCCTTCGTAAGGGTCTTCCCAAACTTCTTCAGCAAGACTGACTCAATCTCATGCAGAGCTAAATCATTCCCATTCACCTCCATTGTATAGGTGATGATGTGCTCCTCAAGATCCAAAATCCCATCATCGCCCGACATTTTAAACCGCTTCGGGATCAATTCTGGTGTCGTGCTTGGTTTGAACGGCAACTGTGTATACTTCTTTGTGTGCAGTCATTTCAACACTGGTGGAGCACCTAGAATTTGATCTATTTGGGTGTTTATTTCTCTCATAAAACGCATGAGTTCGAAGTTAAAGGGATCACTCTCGATTTTGTTACCGGATCTACTACCGTTCCCCCCGGCCATATCAAAGTCAACCTTGCCCCTCGGGGTTTTATTGTCGATCCTCTATGTTGTTTGGTTTGTGGGAGCACCGGGAGGAACCATACCTCATCCATTCACGTTGTTGGAAGCACTTGACAATGCCTGCTTCAACTTATCCATGACCTAATCCTATCGTTCAAGATAGCCTATAATGGCACTTTGTTGCTCTCTCAATATCCTTACTGTTTCGACGATATGCTCGTCTTCAACATCATCAGGATCCGCCTCTCAAACAAGTCGCGGATATGGCTTGCCGTAGATCGGTGTGGCCTCGTCCCCCTCATTCTGAGTATCCCTGATTGAATCTCCATGCTGAGGATGATTTCATTGGGCCTCAACATTGTGTGCGACATTGATATCATTGTCTGTCATTTTCTATGATTTTTTCTAAGAACAAAAAATCAAACAAGTCAGTAATAGATGCAAGGATCATATTAATTACACAACTGTCTAATCCCCACGGCGGGATCCAAACTGTTTACCCGTAAAAAAAGGTATAGCTGAATTTATACGTGGTTTATAGACAAGCGAATTGATTTGATCCTAAAAAGATAAATAAATTAGATTAAAACGTAGTACTAAGACTTGAAATTGAGATAAAACAACAAATATCTTGGTTCCGAGAGAAGAGTTTCTAGAGGTAGTAATAAAAATACAAATAAGCAAGAAAATATAGTCTTATTGGGCTTTGGATAGAATACAATATATGCTTGTCCGAAAATTCATATCATTTATAATGATGTTAGAGCTTACTGTTTATAGCCGCACCTAGGGAACAAGGTCCTAGGATCATGCCTCTCTTTAATGTAAATTATGAGGGCCACTGAAGAATATGTAACAGTAGTCAGTGAATAAACTGACCATATACTTAATGTCGCAGAATATTCTTGACTAAGTGCTACCGGTGCCAAACATTTATTTTTCCTTTATGAATATAATTCTCTCCGATAACAAACGAGATTATTGCCTTCGGACCTGATTATCTTCTATCTTCGGCTCCACATATCGCTTACTTATATGGTCATTTAATATAAATATATTTTACCCTATAAAAATTATATTGAGAGTTTTTCAGTATAATAATAGAAATAGCCCAAAAGAAATGCAAATATCAAGACACGGTTGCATGATCCTTTTCAAGAGTTAACTTTATTGACGATGTTGTTATAGATCTTCATCATCATAAGCAACATTTGCCTTCATTCTAAAAGGACTTACCTAACTTTGCCGATGATTTTTACTAATCATTGCAGAACTTTTCGCATTTAACTAAAGCCAGGAGGGTTAGTTGTCCTTAGTACAACTTAACAAAGGGACTACTTTCTCATGTGCAATATTGCACTATTGTAACAACGCAACCCACTAATGAATAGATTGATTTGCGCCTAGGTCGGTATGGCTTTAACATACATTAGTAGGATTGATGCCTATTCTTATATATACCCAGCATGAGTGTTATATACGCCTACTCACCTCCTACGTCACTTGGAGACTGAGGATCCTTTAGACTAAGTCTAAGCTTAGTTGAATGTTAAGGTTTGTGCAACATCGCCTAAGGTTGCACGCAGGGTGACTCTGGTATCATATATAATAGCCCAGTCCAATAGTTAGTCCACATCGGCAAAACAACCCACTACACTTGCACGACTTTGAAATGTGTCACTATGGCCTAAGACTTGTTTTTTATATATGGAAGAAGCCTAGTATACACTTGTGCTTGTTCGTGCTTGTCATCCCGGTCCCTATACTTGACAAAGTTTTACCCAGACACTTATAGTTGTTCAAAGTCGATATTTTAAACCCCTCTGACCATTGACCAAGTCTACGTGGCAACTTAATTGCTCAAGTGGACAAAATATGTGTATTTCACACGTATAAGGTGCGTGAACATAAAACTTTAATGATTAAAATAAGGAAAATTAAAAAGAAAAGAAAAATACAAAAAAATAAATTAGAAAAGAAAGAATAACGGAGTTCGTTCTCTTTCTCTTAGTTCTGCCATCCACCAACCCCCCTCCCCCCTAATTTTTCTCTATCTCCCCCCTTATCTACATTACTCCTCTTCTCCCAATTTAACCCAACACCTCAACAACACAGCCCTTCCCTTCACATCTGTATCCACCACAGATCCAAAACCTCTACCAAATTAGTAGCAATTTTTGGGAAATTTTTTTCACACATCCCATTCCCTTACTTTGGAAGACATCCCTTGCAAATTAAAAAAATAGATATAGTGGAAGAAGATTGCAGGTGAAACGTATTTCCATTTTTTTTTTCTTGTAGAAAAATATCAGATTATTTTGGGTGATGTTGGTCTTTTGGGTAGTCATTTTTTTTGGTCGATTCTTTTTTTAGTGGTTGATTGGTGGTACAATGGTTGAGTGTTGGCTGTGAAGAAGCTTTATAGGTGAAGGGTGGTATGTTTCCTGTGACTCTTTTGGTTGATGAATGGATCTGTTTTGGTTATTATTGATGTGTTTTGCTATTTGGATCTTTAATCGAATTTTGGGGAGGAGACTCAAAGGCTTGTTTGTTGAGAATTTTCAAAATTCCTTTGTTGTTCTTGCGAAGAACGAATCTAGCAGTTTGAAACCTCAAGTTGTTGCTTACATAGTACTAAAAATCAATTGGGTATTGAAATTTAGACTTGAAAATGCAATAGACATTTGTGTTTGAGGATCAAAATTGGAGGGACAAGCAGAGATGCCATTAAAGCTCACTTCAAGATTCTGGGTATATTCAGGTTTAGAAGAAAGAACCTACTGTATCTCTTTTTTATGGGTTCAATACTTGTGTAGGGTGGCCAGTACTATTTTTCAATAGCTTATTTTTCTATGTGGCACTAGTAATGATGTGGCATCCTACATGTAGGAGATTGTATTACACGCACTGGTAGCTCCTGTTATAAGCGTTTATTATACACGATTTGAATGGGTTTAAGTGTTCAATTAGCAAAATAATAAGTTTGGGGACCGGCATGACAAAGTGGCACAAGTATAAATGTTATTTAGGCTATTCTGCCTCATTTTGAGCTCTAGCACGTCATCTGGAGGTTTGAGGCCATGAGCAGCTTGACTTCGGGTATTATGACTTGTATGCATGGTTGGAATTGAATTTTGGGAAGTTAGGAGTTGATTTTGAAGGAAAATCCAAATTTTGAGAGCTTTGAGTTGAAAGAATTGACAAGGGTTTGATTTATGAGTGAGCGACCTCGAAATCAGGATTTGAAGGTTTCAACAGGTTCATATGATGAATTTGAACTTGGACGTATGTTTGGATCGGGTTTTGGATGACCCGGGAGCATTTCGGCTCCTATTGTGGAAGTTGGCATTTTGAAAGAATTTCATGATTTTTGATTGAAGTGCATTTCAGTGTTATCAATATCGGTTTGGGATTTCAAATCTTGGAATAGTTCCGTATGGTGATTCTGGTATTGGGAGCACGTCCGGAAGTGGATTTAGAGGTCCATAGGTCCGTAATGTTAAAGATGACTTATGTGCAAAATTTAAGATCAACCGGACGTGATTTGAGAGGTTTTGGCATCGAATGTAGAAGTTTGAAGTTCTAAAATTCATAAAGCTCAAATTGGGATGTGATTCATGATTTTGATGTTGTTTGAAATGATTTGGGGCCTTGAGCAGGTCTGCGCTATGGTTTGGGACTAGTTGGTATGATTGGTCGGGGACCTCAGGTGGATTCCGGATGGTTAACAAATCAAAACTTGGAATTTGAAGAAAGAAGGAAGTAGCTGACTTCTAGTGTAACCGCACCTGCAAGGCATAGGCCACAGGTGCGGAGCCGCAAAAGCAGCCTTGATATTGCAGAAGCAGAAGTGGCTGGGCTAGGCTGGGATCGCAGATGCGGTCATCTCGCCGTAGAAGCGGGACCGCGCTCGTGGAAGGAGAAGTGCAGAAGCAAAATGAGAGGGCCTGGTGAATGACCGCATATGCAGTAGTGGGGCCACACCTGCGGAACCGCAAAAGCGGTCAAGTGAACGTAGGTGCGAAAATGCTGGAGGCAATGAGTTTTTTTAAATTGGCGGTTTTTCTCATTTCCACCTCATTTCTTCCATTGGAGCCGATTTTGGAGCAACTTTGAGGTGCCATTTTCACCACCAAACATGAGGTAAGTGGTATATGCTAGTTTGAGTTAAAACATCGATTATGTATATGTTTTATCATGGAAATTAGTAGAAAGTTGGGATTTTGAGAAAAACCCAGAAAATTTTGTATTCTTGGATTTTAGCCATGATTTTTGACATGAAATTGAGAGTAAAGTATATATTTGCGTTCGTGAGGTTATGGGTAAAGTTTATCATCAAAAAAATTCAAAATCAGGCCGCGTGGGCTCGAGGGCAATTTTAGTCAACTTTTCGATCGGAGTTAAGAATTGTTATAAATTGGATTATTTTGAGTAATTGAGCATATATTAATGGGTTTGCATAATTGTTGACTAGTATTGGAGCGTTATGCATTGATCAAAGTCTTCGGAAAGGCGTGGAATTCCAGTTATGGAATTTCGGAGCGGGGTGAGTCTCCTTTCTAACCTTGTAAGAGGGAATTGTCCCCATAAGTGAATTAATTGGTTATGTGCTTCTATTTGTGGGGGCTATGTACGCACGAGGTGACGAGAGTCCGTGTGTAGCTACTAATATGCCTATATCCGGGTAGTCCTAGGTTATATCATGCCTCATTGATATCGTTGTTGCTCGATGTTATTTTCTGCCTCGAGAAGAAATAAAATTGAGGTTGCATAATAATTGTGTTGAAAGGTATTTAAATTTAGGAATTGAAAGATTCAAGTGTTACCATCAAACTTAATACTTTCAAAACGAATTGGGGAATCTTATATGAGGGATTTTTCCCTGAATTAAATCTTGATAATTTCCTTGACGAAAGCCACTATAATTGTACATATATGCTCTGGTTACGGAGGGAACTTGCTAACTGAAAACGTGAGTAAAATTATGAAGAAAGGGGATGGTACTATGTGTTTTATACATGTTTATTTCATATATTTTGCCTGTTTCATGCTTATTCACTTCTTTACTATAATGATATTATTGGACCATTAGTAAGTGTCGAAGTCGACCTCTCGTCTCTACTTCTTAGAGATTAGATAGGATACTTACTAAGTGCACGTTCTTTTTGTACTCATGCTACACTTGTTGTGCATTATTTGTTGCACATGCACATGTACATCTAGTGGCCTAATGGGTGTAGCAGCATGGATGATGTGGAGACTTAGGTGAGGTGCATCTCTCGAGGCGACCTACAGCTAGGATAGTCTCTTTCAGTGTATTGTATTTACTTTCTATCCAAATTTGTATTCTGGAAAAAAATTGTACTTCATTTGATTTTCCTAGTGATTGCTCATGCACTTGTAACACCAAGTTTTGGGATATTTTTAGGACTATTCAGTTTATAAGTTTTGTAAAGACATCATTATTTATCTATTGAAGTTTAATATCCATTGTTTAAATGTTTGGAAGAAATGATTCGAAAAAATTAAAATGAGAATTTACCAGTAATACGGTGTTGGCTTGCCTAAAGGGGGAGTCCGGCACTATCACAAGCCTTAATGGATTTTAGGGTCGTGACAACATGGTATCAGAGCACTAGGTTCACATAGGTCTCATGAGTCATGAGCAAGTCTAGTAGAGTCTTGCGAATCCATATAGAGATTATCTTCGAGAGGCTACATGGCTATTAGGAGCGCTTCCCTTCTTGATTTCCTCATCGTGCGATTTGATCCCTTTGAGTCTTATGCCTTTATTTCCTTTTCATTCAATCTTATGCGATGTGAAGAGCTTTTTATAAAATGGGAATCAAGGAATTTTATGGCACTACAGATGTGGTACGAGATATTTCTCCTTGCATATTTGATTGGGCTATTGTCGTCGCCTTGCAGAAGGATATTCTATCATTTGAACTCAGTAGCTATACTTCTGAGAGGCTTGAGCCTATACACATGTCATTATGATGCTCATGAATGGTTATCGCACCTTATTAATATGATGCTAGGATACTTTCCCACGTGTCGGGGCACTGAATGATTTCAAAGGAGGTCTACTTAGTGCAAGATTCAGAGATTTAGTATTTCATTTTCGATGGAGGAAAGGAAATTGAACTATAAATGATCAGGTTTGGGTTGATAAAGTAACGAGACTTGGTGTTTTCAAGTGTGGTGGAATTTTTATTTGCGACGTGGTGTCGTCGTCCCCGATTGAATATGTTATGTTCGCCGGTGTTATGATCTTTTACAATTTTCCTTTGGGGTAGGATGTTATGAGAAAGTATTGAAGAAGCTACTTTTAGAGATCGCATGGCACGGTGGTTCAGGATTGAATCGATGTTTCTAAAGTTGATGGCTCGGGAAAGATGATCACCGGAAATGTTTAAAGTTAGAAGCGGTCTGTTGGTTCAAGTTCTATTGGGATAGGTTTTGATCTAAGGCATCAGCTGAGCAGCTATGGATGAGGAAGGACATGTGGTAAGTGTCATGGCGGTGGTTAAATTTCTTAAAGGCCAGGTGTAAGAAGTGGAAGTTGAGTAGTTGCTTGAATAAGAGGTGTTTGGCAAAATTGGGAGAGTGATAGAGTAGCATATGGGCTCAGTGCAAGGATAACTACGCACCTTAAGGAAAAGTTTAGAGTGATTTAGGAATTCTAGTGGACGGTGATTTGGTCCACAGGCTTGATTTGAAATATCGGCTATTATGCGATGAGGGATTTGATACGGCAGAAAAGAGTTGCTTGATATGAAGAAGGATACAATATGACTTTGAATTGGAAGATTTTGTCGCACATTTAGTTGATGTCCATGAGGAGTGAGTGGGCTTGTAACTAGTAAACGAGCATGGGCTCAGGTTGGGATACAGATTTTGTAGTAATTGTGTGATGCAGCGTTGTTGGGAGATGCCGGCATGTAATTTCCATATGTGGGTTATCTCCTATGAGCAAATCAGCAGTTGTCTGGTGTTGGTAAAGCTTCTGCGAAGAATTCTACTGGCTATCTGGTAAAGAGGTCGAACAGAAGGATTTCGAGTAAGTTGGCAGGGTGGTTGTGCAAGATCATGTCAACAATGAAGAAAGAATCTTGGTGGGTTTTAGAGTTGTGTAATAGTGTCTTCAAGCTAAGTGGTAGAGTCCCACTGCCTACAATTGGGTGCATGGTTATCTTCTTGTAAGGTTTCGGGTTATTGGCATATTGATAAGTTGTTTCAGCTAAGGGAAAAGAACATAAGTGGTAATTTGAATAGAGGAATGGATAAAGGTGTGCTATAGTTGGCCTTATTGACTCATATTCAGGCTTTGGAAAGATTCAGGAATTATGCTTCATATAAGGAAGTGATTCAACTGGGTTCTTCATCGAGATGGGTGCTCATGTGCCAGCAGAGCCTTAGAGTTGATTATATACGGGACCAAGCCAGAGTGGGTGTCTCTCAACAATGGTCCCAGTGAAATCAAATGTTATAAATGCGGCGAC
Organism: Nicotiana glauca; assembly: GCA_026770625.1. Taxonomy (NCBI): domain Eukaryota; kingdom Viridiplantae; phylum Streptophyta; class Magnoliopsida; order Solanales; family Solanaceae; genus Nicotiana; species Nicotiana glauca. Next base: position 30,129 of record MU679331.1, on the reverse strand, counting down.
TAAGGATTTCAAGGCACGGTATGGCTAGGAATCGAGCATTTCTAGCGGAATATGATAAGAGGCTCAGAATGTTCTATGATGTCTTCAGCTTGTAGCGTTGTATTTCGGTGAATAAGAGAAATAGACTTCAAATTTGTAGAGGTGTTATCGGAATGGTTGTATTAGTTGAGAACTTGCATGCTTTACGGTTATGAGAATTCACTCTTGTGTTGCTATGGTTCTCTTGGAATGAGTTAAGTAAATGTTTTTGTATGATGAAGAGTATACCTTATTAGTGGTTCAGGAGTTATGATGAAATTTTGGTACTTTCACATATTGGCATGTTACATGCAGTGAGCAGTATGAAATTTGGAAGTGAGGATCGAGGTTGCGGTTCGGTGTTGACAAGGATGTCACGAGCTCGGATGAGCAGGAAGGGATTTGGATGTTTAGAGTAAGCTGGTATTGTCTTTAACGTCACCTAGATCGGTGATTGTGGAGGAGGCTTTGCGTCCTGTTATGGATTCTCGATTTGCTTTAGATCATTAGTGTAGACGGTGTTATGGAAGTGTAGACTTGTTACATGGTGCATGAGGTCGTGGGAGCATGTCTCATGGAGAGATTGTATGAGTGCGACACGTAGTCACTTGATTGATTGGGAATTTAAACCAAGTATGAATATTGTGGTAATATTGCGCTAATTTGAGAATTTATGCCTGAAGGGCACTCGGTTTATTGGGTTATGGACTGTGAAGGTTTACTCCGGTTATGATAGTTGTTCTTGTGAGTTATAGGAAAAAAGGTATTTATGGACCCTTGAAAGGTTATTTGCCTAGTACGATGTGATCAGAATCATCGTGAGGTCTATGGATGGATTTAAATATGAAGGTGGGCTCTATATCAGGCCGGATGTGTTCACTTCAGCATAGTGCTCCTAATGAAGGAGTATTCAAACATTGGATGTTATTTTGTCGTCGGTTATTTCATGTAATACTATATGGTGTCGTATGAGTTGTGAAACAGTTTGATAAATTTCTTATGTGTTAAGGGTCTGTGTAGCGATAGTGTTATATGAGCAGGATGGCTCTTGAGATTTAGATCATATATCACACCTCAGTTGTGCTTGAGTTTTGTAGCTTATGGCGCTATATGTCTCCCAGGGATGGTATTATGCATTTAGCGTGCTTGCAATCGATATTCGGTATTTAGTAATAATGAGCAATTCAGCTCAGTGTGTATCTCCTTTTGTGAGTCGTATGTTGTTTCGATCGGGTTGCACACCGCAATAGTGTCATGTTGAGTTCAGTCCCCTATATTCTAATTTTTGTGTGTTTTTTTCCCATTTTTTGTGGAAAGTTCGTATTAGCTGCGTGAGTTGAGTAGTCCCTTCCAAAGTTCATTTTCCTTATGTATCATGTTTGAGTTGGTAGCCTATTGGCATATTGTGGTATCATATGAGACTTTTGGTCATGTCTGGGGTGACTTATTGCATGAGCAGCTCATACTGGGTAAGACAAGATTGTTAGATATAGGATCGGTGTGATGGGATTATATGGAGTATATCAATGAGTAGTTACCATTATTTAGTTCAGAATGAGGTAATGGTTCTTTTCAGGAGTATAGACTCAACGGTTTGTCGACTCGAAAGTTGCTTATGAATTTCTACACCTCTTCCGTCGTGGCGGTATTGCAAAAGTTGGGACAAGATTAATATATGTCATGAGGTTCATTGTGAGCATCAAATTCGGGAGATGTCGTTTATCATGATCAGAAAATGTTATTGTCGTCCGTGAATAATGTGGTGCATGGTGACAATTCAGCAAAGCTATGCAATCTTATATTGGTGCAGCATATGGTGGTTGATACAGTGTTCGCTGGTTGGAAGCAAGCTGGCAAAGAATTTTGGGTGTTGATTTTGGTTTTAAGCTTATTTGCTTGAATAAAAAGGGAATATCTTTAGATTTTCTTGAGCTAATGTGCTCAACTGAGTTGTGGTAGCACAGGTAGGTGCATGAGATGATTATTAGTGATTGTAGATAACTCCAGCGCAATTCTTAGCACGCTCGAGGACGAACATATGTTTAAGTGGGAGAGAATGTAACGACCCAACCGGTCGTTTTGAGCTCTAGTGCGTCGTTCGGCGGTTTGAGGCCATGAGCATCTTCACTTTGGGTATTATGATGCATGGTCAGCATTGAATTTCAGTAAGTTCGGAGTTGATTTGGAAGGAAAATCCATATTTCTAAAGTTTTAAGTTGAAAGAATTGACTAATGTTTGATTTATGAGTGAACAACCTCGGAATTAGGATTTGAAGGTTCCAACATGTTTGTATGATGATTTTGGACTTGGACGTATGTCCGGATCGGGTTTTAGATGACCCGAGAGCATTTCGATGCCTATTGTGGAAGTTGGCATTTTGGAAGAATTTCATGCGTTTGGGTTGAAGTGCATTTTAGTGTTATCGATGTCTGTTTGGGATTTCGAGTCAGGGAATAGCTCCGTATAGTGATTCTGGTATTGGTAGCGCATCTGGAAGTGAAGTGAATTTGGAGGTCCATAGTTCATTTTGGAGCCATTTGGCTAAAGTTAGAAATTTGAAGGTTTTTGAGAAGTTTGATCGGAAGTGGACTTTTTGATACTGGGGTCCGATTCCGATTCCAAAAGTTTGAGTAGGTCCATAATGTCAAATATGGCTTGTGTGCAAAATTTGAGGTCAATCGGATGTGATTTGAGAGGTTTCGGCATCGAATGTAGAAATTTGAAGTTCTAAAATTCATAAAGCTCGATTTGGGTTGTGAATCCTGATTTTTATGTTGTTTGGAGTGATTTGATGCCTCGAGTAGGTCCGCATTATGGTTTGGGACTGGTTTGTATGATTGGTTGTGGTCGTGGGGGCCTCAGGTGGATTCCGGATGGTTGACGGATAAAATCATGGAATTTGAAGAAGGAAGGAAGTAGTTGACTTCTGGTGTAACCGCACCTGTGAGACTTGGGCCGCAAGCGGCCTTGGTGTCATAGAAGCGGAAGTGGATGGGCTAGGTTGGGACCGCAGATGTGGTCATCTCGCCGCAGAAGCAGGGCCGCGCCCACGGAAGGAGAAGCACAGAAGCAGAATGAGGGGGCCTAGTGAAGGACCGCAGATGCGGTAGTGGAGCTGCACTTCCGGAATAGTAGAAGCGGTCAGGCGACCGCATGTGCGGAAATGCTGGAAGTAGTGAGGTTCTTTAAATTGGGGGTTTGGCTCATTTCCACTCCATTTCATTCAAAATAACATGTATATGCATATATAAGCATGCCCAAGTGTTTTGGTATTTTTCTAATTTTTAAAGATTTTTAAAATCAATTTATTGTCCATTTTAGCAGTACAAAAATTAATAATTATTCCCAAAATCGCCCATTTTGGGTTAACAATTTATTTTATTCCTCATATTTGTACAAAATATAGTTAAGATAATTTTTTCTTATTTTTTACGAATTTATTTGGTATTTAAAAGACTAAATTGCATATAATTGCAATTTTAGCCTACATTAAGATTTAATAGCATTTTATAATTATAAAATTAGTTCCAGTATTTTTAAATTAATATTTATATATTATTTACTGATTCAGTACTTTTAATTTAATTTCAAAATCATTTTTACTATTTTTTATAAAATAAAAAGGAAAAACTGGCTATTTAACATTTAGCCCCATTTCGTTGCAATTCCAGCCTATTTACATTTTATTTTTAGCCCTCATTAAACCCCAATCTCAATACCGGACCCAAATCCAAAATATACCCACCTATGACCCAATTAAATAAACTTGCCTGGCTCCCCTTTGATCCAGGCCGTTGATCATTTTGATCAACGGCCATAATTCCCCCTTTCCTTTTTAATTTCCCAAACACCCCTAACCCTAATCACTTTCACCTAATCAGTTGCCTTTGAATCTCTTCATCTCTCAAACTCTCTCGAAGATTCTTCAGAACCCTAGTTATCTTCTACCCTTTTCAACCGCACTTTCACCTGAATCCTTAACTTCTCAGGCCATGGATGGCCTATACTCCCCCCCCCCCCACCATTAGACCATGGGTGTTCGAAGTTTCGAGGTCTGACCTCGATGGTTATCTTTCAGATCTTCTCAGTTCTATGGTTCTATTGCCTCTCCGGCCTTGCTCCGGCGTATCCAAAGCATTAGGAGCCTGATTCTAACTCATTAGACTCAAGATCGGACTTTCTTCCAAGCCTTTCTCATTTCTAGGTTTTCTCCAAAACCCTAATCTATTCAAGGTTTTTCTCTATTTGTTTTCTTGGATCTATGCTATATCTATGTTCTACTGGATGTTTAAAGTGTTTTCCCCAAACTTTTCTTTCAAAATTGCTTCTCATCGATTTAGGGGTTTTAAAACGTCTTTCGGATTCTTCCTTTTTCTTTTCTTTATATGTGTTTGCCTATACAATGTTTTACCACGCATGTGTTATTCTTCTGCTTTTCTTTCTACAGTACATGACTCTTCCGTACTTTGTATTCTATTGTGTCTCTAGATTAGGCTCGCATGTTAATCTTCGTTATGTTTTCCTACATGTTCTTTGCTATACATTTCAGTATTCTTCTACTGTATGTGTTTCCTGCAGAGTTCTTAAATTTTGTTTGCTTTACTGGACTTTGTTCGAGTTCTTGCTAAACATGTTTCATCTGCTATTTCTTAAGTTTATATCTCCCTTTTTCTCTTCTGAAGTTGCTTGAGTTCCGAGCTTCTCTTAAAACATGTTCTTTATGCTTTTAAATCAACCTTTTCACTCTATTGCTTCAAACCTGCAATTGTATCTATGTGTTTCCTCATGAGGCTCTGGAATAGACCTCTGAGTCTGTTTTAATGGCTTGCCGTCTCATCTCTGTGTCTGATTCGAGTTGAAACCCTAGGATTCGGTTTTTTTTTTTGGCAAGTTTAATTTTGTGTTTGGACTAGGGTTCTACTTTGGAACCCTGGACTCTCAGACTCATTCTGAGTCTATAAACTGAACTTGAACCTTTTTTTTATGACTCTTTCTATGGCTAGTCTTTTCTAATTAACATGGCAGCTCTTTCTTGTTTGACATGCCTATGGGCTTTATATATGTGAAATTCTTCTTTCAAAAGGTTTCGCCAACTCATGATTGGATTCAGAATCTTTTTAGGTTTGATTGATCGTTATTAATTTTCCTTAAGTAAAACCCTTTCCTCACTTTTCCTGACTTGGTTCATTCGAACAAAGCCTACAATTTTGATTTTTTACTGGCTGTTTGATTGATTCCCTTTCCTTATTCTCAAAAAATATGTACCACTGGACTTTTGCCTTAAATAAGCTTATATGTATTTACCCTTCTTGTGCTACTTTGGAAAAGATTTTGATCAAACTCTTTCCTTAATTGACTTTTACCCGTTTGAAATCAGAATCCCTTAACTAAAGGGAGACCTTATGTAATTAATTGCAAAACTATTTTCTTACCTTTTCTTACTTACTTTCTACACTATAAAGGGGAACGACCCTTCTGCACTTTGACACTTCCAATTCAATACTCTTTAAGACAACTGGGAGTTCAATAATCTAATATACATCACTTACTTCCAATTCAATAATATTTAAGACACCTTGAGTTCAACACTTACACCCTCAATTACTTTACTCTCACATTCTCATCTGAGTTTCTTCTGATTGTTTGCTTGCAGTTTGGGCTTTACTAGTGCTTTTTCTCTTCTTATTTCCTAAAACTGGTATGTTCTAATTTTGTTTTCAGCCTCATCCATATGTGTTTACTTTACAGTTTCTACAATCTTGTCTACTTTGCTGTTTATGTTCAGTATTGAATATAATTTGTATCTGCTGCTGTTGTGAATTGCCCCATACCCTTACTCCCTGCTATGTGTTTGAGTTAAGGTTCAGGTATGGCAGTATCCAAATTGCCGCTCATATTTGGACATGATCCTTTATGGATCCTAACTCCCAAACAATATGGCTAATAGGCAAGTTAGGTGTGTGCCAACAATCCTAATTGCTGGGTATGACCACCAGCCTACCATGGCCTTCCCTAAATCCCCTCTATGCACTTTCACTCTCTCTTAGATTCTAAGCTTTGCTCTCCTCCTATGAGCATTGCTTTGGGACCCTGAGTTCCCTCTGAACTTGGACATTTGAGGGTTGGCCCTTCCACACTGTACTATACTTAATTCTGCAATATATTTGGGGTGTAAACACTGCCTGTAGTCCACTTAAGACTCCTAGGGAAGTTTGACACATCCTAAATAAGATAAAGTCTTTGGAAATCTTGATCTTTGGATTTGGTTCATCTCATATTTTAGACCTTGAGTTTGAATTAGGCTCCTTGGTTGTAGTTTAATTTCTGATGTAATTTTATTTTTTCTTGATTCATTCTAGTCTGTAATAATTTGTAATAACTTATGGGGTTTTGGTGAAAAGGGTAGGGTCACTCATGTATGCAAAGGGTAGACAGTGTGCTCATAGGTGTTATTATTTACAGGTTTCTGCACTTCTACATATATAGAAATCATGTCTTTAAGGTTATGCATTCATATAAAAATCATGACTGCAGGTTTATGCACTTCTGCATACATAGAAACCATGTCTTTAGGGTTCTGCACTCATATCGATATCATGACTACGGGCTTTTGCACTCTTGCTTCATATAGATAACTTGTCTATAGGATCTCTTAAATTTTGTAAACACATCTATCACTAGGCAAACAATTTATAGGTTTAAATAACAAATTGCATTCTAGATATCATGCCTGTAGGACTCTTGCATTTCTATAAATGTTTTAAAACCAATTACGCTTAGAAAGCATGTCTATAGGGGTAATCAACTGAATCTGAATCGTCTACTAATATAAAATTAGTAGTAATGTTACTCAATATCTGGGGAACTTATGTTTTTCTACAATCAGCAAGCCTTCTTTAAATCAGTATACTTCCACATTGTAAGATATCATGCCTATAGGTGCCACCTAGGCAAGCCATTTGTAATTAATTAACTGCATCAGTCTTTGATAATTACAACTAGGGGTAGGCCTAATTTGGACTTCTTATCTGAGAAATATGTGATAAATCAGTCTGCCTTAATGCTTTAAATTTAATTCAAACCATAACCAGTACGTGCAAGACATGCTAAGCAATCTGTCTTTAAGTGAAGAGGCCTGTCTGAGCTTTTTTTAACTGCTATGTGTTTCCCATATCTGCCTTATGTGTTTTTGTTTGTCGCCTTAGAATTTTATCCTTTTAAACTCTGAAAAGCCCAAATCTCTCTCCCCTTTAGGACTAGTAGTCCCAAATGCCTCCGGGACTGATAGAATTGGGACGGGTAATAGCATGTAATAAGTAACGAGGCTATTTCGCGTTTAATACCTTAACAGGGTGGGAAAGGTAGATATGGATATGATGACCACGTGATAGCACCACATGTATAAACGGTTACCGGATGTTGTGTAGGGTGATCTATATTATTTATAAACCTAGGACCCCCTCCCCTTTACTTGTTTATTACTTTCAAAAATGTCGAAACTCTTTTTTCTCAAATTTCAGCTCCTTTGCTTCTTTAAATCTCAACTTATTTGCAATCACAATGTGACAACCCCTCATATTTGAAACATTTATTTGCTTATTTATTATTTGTACTTAAAGTCACAATTGTAGCATGGCGGGGAACCACACTAGTGGATCTTGAGAGGTGCCTAAGACCTTCCCCTCGAGATACTTTCTAGCCCTTACCCAAACTCTGGTTTTCTAAATCAAAACCCTCTTAGTGTCCTAATGTACTTAATCATTATGTAGGACTCTTCAATTCAAAAAACCCAATTCCCAAGAGGGAATGAGTTGTCCTCCCAAAATATCATAAACCCGATTTCGCGAGAAAAAGGGGGCATCGACAGCATGGCGACTCTGTTGGGGAAATCTTTAGGCTTTTAACATTTCATGTTACTTGTGACTTTACCGCTTCTTTATTGCCTTTGTTTAATGTCTTTATCTCTGCGTCTACTACAAAACTGACTTGGCTCTTTGTTTCTTTTCTTTATTTCTCTTAATACTTTCTTTTACCGCTTTCCTTTAATATTTTTGTAATTATGATCAATTATTATAATTATTACTTTATGAATATGCAAATACATTACAACTTGTTTAATTCTTGTAACTGCATATTCAACATCATTTTCCATTTGTGCCAAACAAAATACCATATCAACACTTATAGTGGTTGCGCCCTTCTGATATCATTACCCCCTAAATTTGGCGAAGGCGTATTTGCCGTAAAACCAGTCGATCAACAGTGTAGTCGCTCAAAGGCACCAATCTAATACCCCATATAAACCCTACTCTGTTTAATTGTGCATATATCACTTTCAAAACCTAGCCGAGTCAGTTATGTTGTCCACATAATGACTCTTTAAGATAAGCCTTGTCCAAACTCCACCGGGTTTCCTTGGAACCCAAATGGACACTACCACGTATATGCATTTATTTGGAGAACTAAATGCTACTTATGCCAATTATTGATATTTAAATAGTTGAGTCTGGCAGGGGTAAGGGCCTAAAACTTTTGTTTTGCAGAAAATGAGGCACGAAGTCCCCAGATTTGGCATGGTCACCAACATCCACCCAAAATTCTTAAATGTGGGAAGATCTTCATTCAAGCGATCAGAATCTTGTCCAAAAATACTTGGAAAATTTACCTTCTATTCTGGAAATCCAACCCAACAACAAAATTATTGAAGCCCCTACCCTATTTTGGGATTGCGATAGGTCTGTATTTCGCTTCGGAGAGATCGAGATGACACCGTAACTAGAGGAAATAGGAGGACTAGCTGGTATACCATGGGAAACTCTGAGACTGCTAATGCTAGAAAACCTTAAGGGTCGAGGTCTTCTCAAGATGATGGGTCTAAAGAAGAATCCGGATCTAACATGCTTGAAGGAGTCGTACATTCCCTTTGAATATTTGTACAAAAGATATGGTCACAACAAATCTTATCGTACTTACCCTGAGGAGTTCACCCTCACTTCATTGGGGCATATCCACCTAAGGGCCTTTGTCTTTATATTCTGCTTCTTGGGGATGATAGTATTTCCTATGAAGATGGCTAGGATCTATACCAGACTAGCCATGGTCACCAAGACTTTAATGGAGGGAATTGGCGGGCAGCCATTTAGCATAGTTCCCATGATTATTGCAAAGATATACCGAGCCCCAGAAAAGTGTCAGCAGGGAGCCAAGCACTTCGAGGGTTGCAACTTGTTACTCTAACTCTAGCTTATGGAGCACCTCCAAAAGGGTGAATATCGACAAGAGATCCAGCGTAGGGATTGGGAAGATCATATTGCATTCCATCAGCAAAAGCGAATGAACTATATGCCCAATATGTTTGTTCAACCAGAAGATACCAAGGGATGGGTAGAGTTGTTCGAAAATATGAAAGAGGACCAAGTACAATGGATGTTTGAATGGTTCCCTACTGAAGAGTTCATTGCTCGATTTAGGGATGCACTGTTTCTTATACTCATCGGTTTGAGAGGAACTTATCCTTGTGTGCCTCTCTGAGTCATGAGATAGGCAGGTAGGAAGCAGATTATGCCAAAGGTTGACAAGATGAGTCACTTTCGGGCCGAATTTCAAGACGATGACAGCCCTTACAAGTGTCAATCCCAACACATGTGGCACTGCAAAATCATCATGGGAAGAGATACTATTAAGCCGGATAGGTACCATGCTGGTTGTACGCCATACTATCCAAGCTGGTTAGAGGATAATCATAGTGGTTTGGGTCAAACCGGGTTTGTTCGAGGACATAGGATCATCGACGAGAAGGCTGAAGCACATGTTAAGTACAACCAATTGCGCAAGAGGATTCGAGGATGCAAAAGTGAGCACCGGGAAAAGTCAAGAAGCCAACCAAAAACTGATTGAAGAGTGGAAAGACATGGCTGTCAGCGCCAACAAGCAATTGGGGTACTTCGAGCAGGGTTTAGTGGATACAGAAAGGAAATTCATCAAGAGGATCGAAGACTGCCAAAATGCTGAGGAAAATGAAGGTGGACACCTGGCCAGAGCCTACTTGCTGCTAGGAATTCGTGAGCTAGTGAAGCTATTCGACGGAGCCAAAGATGCCGAGTCTGGGGAAGGTCCTTCTAGGACCAAGTAGTTAGGATCCCTTTTCTTTTGCCTTAAATGTAATAAGGCCAATGGCTATTAGTGACATTTTATCTTCTGATATTTTAGTGTCGTTTTGGGATTCGTCTTATTTTTATCAATAAAATGCAGCATTTAGCATTATAAGTTCTCCAAATCAACTTGTCGCTAGGCCTACCTCGAGCACAACGAGTCTCCCAAATTATGACACAATTTATATTCTCGCACTATGTGTTTAAATATCACAACTTCTTTATCTTATAATCCTCGCTAACTTGTTACCTTTTTTGTTTTACTTTTTGTTTTATTCCCCTCCCCAAAGGTTAGTTCGTGCACTCTGGCATCGTCATCATATTCCACAAGATCCAAGGGACCTCCACCTACTCCTCCTCCTAGTCCCGTCAGAAATAGGAACAAGGAAAAAATGGAGATTTGAGCAACATCAGAAAGGAAAACTCAGTCGAACGGGTAGAGGTTACTCAGGGTATTCAGGTTTCCAAGGAAAGTGCTTCCCAACTCAAGCAGAAGTTGTTGAAATTTCAAGAAGAATTTGACCAAGTTCGGAACTTGGCAAGCTTGTCGCTTTCCCTCACCACCCCAGATGTCAACTTTCCCAACACTCAAAACCCCACACCTCCGCAAAACATCTCGAAACCACAAAACCAACCCACTTCCCATCACCAGTGTAACACTTGCCACACTTCCAACAACACCCCACTGCTCATCCCTGAACTACTGAACTCTACAAATAATCATCTCCACACTTACCATAACACCCTCATCTATGTGGAAACCATACCACATTCTACTCAACCTATTTCAAGCACACCTGAGTCTGATGACAAAGACTTGCTTATCAAGAATCTGGCCGTAGATTTCAAGAAGCTAACTAGCCAAGTTTAGGGTGTTGAAGGAAGCAAGGGGATCGAGGGATTGAACTACGAAGACCTTTGCATACAACCAGATGTCAAACTATCCGAGGGATACAAACCTCCCAAGTTCGAGATATTTGATAGCACAGGGGATCCCAGAGTCCATTTGAGGACATACTGCAACAAGATGGTCAGAGTAGGAAAGGATGAAAAGATTCACATAAAGCTTTTTATGCGAAGTCTGAAAGAAGATGCCCTATCATGGTACATTAGAAAAGACCTAAATAAGTGGACGAATTGGGTAAGTATGGCATCCGATTTCATAGACAAGTTCAAATTCAATACGGAGAATACACCAGATGTGTTCTACATCCAGAACCTAAAGAAGAAACCTACGAAGACATTCCGTGAGTATGCTACTCGTTGGAGATCAGAAGCTGCTAAGGTCAGACTGGCTTTAGAAGAAGAACAAATGAATAGGTTTTTTGTCCGATATCAAGACCCACAATACTATAAAAGATTGATTAAAAGTGGAGAGGATCGAGGAAGTTATTAAAAGTGGTATGGTTACAAACCTTGAAGCTTTGAAGGCTACCAACAAGGCTCTACAGTTTGGTGGCACCTCCAAGAAAAGAGACATAAGCACCGTGATGGTTGCACAGAGAACAAGATCCCTAATCAGATACCAAATCTACTCAATATTTCCACTCACATATCAACCTACCGCAAATTACCAAGCACCCTCGCCCTCTTACCAAGCTCCACCCCCTACTTACCAATAACCTCCACCATCCACATATCAGCCTACTTAACCCAGATACTTCTAGCCCTCACACGTCTATCAAGCCTACAACACCCAATAAGCCTACTATCAATCACCTCCCCCTCGCCAAAACTTTCCTAGACCCAGACCAAATTTCGATCGTTGACCTCCCAAATAGTATACCGCCATTCCCAAACCTATCGACCAGCTGTACGAAAGACTCAAAGCTGCTGGTTATGTTACCCATATCCCTGCCATAACCGCCAAAAACCCCTGCCAATGGATCAACCCGAATAAAACTTATGCATACCATTTTGTCATGAATAGGCATACAATTGATGAGTGTCGCTCTCTGTAGGACAAGCTCCAAGCTTTGATTGACAACATGATCATCGTGGCAAAAGAGCTTACTATAAATGTCCACAACAACCCTCTACCAGACCATAAGGGTGGAGGTGTTCACATGATTGAGATAGAAGATGATTGGGACCCCCAAAGGATCGATTGAGTTGATATCAGAAGGTGAAGAGTCAAAAAAACCAACAGTCACCCTTAACCCGATTGTGGTCCAGATTCAGCCTTCTAAAGACGTCATGGTGAACATGTCCATACCACTTAATCTTGAAACACCATCCTCCGCAAAGACGCCAACAACAATTGAGGTCGAGTTTGGGTCACCAAAGGCACCTATGCCATTTGAGGTTGTTGTGTTACCTTCCAAAGCAAAGGTACACATTCCAGTAGTAATGTCGGCCATAGCACCATTCCAAACAAAAGCCATACCATGGGATTACACTGCCGAGGTAAGGAGAAAAGGGAAAGCCAAATCCAGAGAAGTAGTTACGGCACAGGGTATGACAAGAATCGACAGGTTTATACTCTGGAATATTTGGCCGAATCGGGAAAGCAGGCCTCTGGACGACCAACCATCACTAAAACTGGGCGGACGACCTCTAGAGGAAGATACAAGCAAAAGAGTATTCAGTCACTGATCAGTTAAACAAAACACCCACCCAGATTTCTATCTTAGCTCTGCTACAAAGTTCCGACGCACACAAGAATGCCTTGCTAAGAGTGTTGAGTGAGGCATATGTACCAAGCAACATCACCGGAAGAGAAATGGAAAATATGGTAGGGTAGGTGTTAGAGAGTCACAAAATCACTTTTCATAAAATGAACTGCCACGAGAAGGTTTGAGTCGCAACAAGGCGTTGCACATCACTGTGCAGTGCGAGGATTATTTCATCACCAGGATCCCGATTTACGGAGGTTCCAGCCTCAACATTTGTCCATTAGTAACTCTCAGAACCTTGGGAAAGAGCCTGCATGAGATCAAGGATGGGACCATTAACGTCAAAGCCTTCGACAGTTCCCAAAGGTCCACTATTGGGGAGATTAGCCTGTGTTTACAAATGGGGCCTACTTGGTTCGATATTGACATTCAAGTGATAGACGTGCCGATGTCTTACAACTTTCTGTTTGGACGGCCTTGGATTCATGCCACTAGGGCTGTAGCATGAACCCTACATCAGGCAGTGAAGTTTGAGTGGAATCACCAAGAGGTGACTATTCACGGCAACGGTAGCAATCCCATATACAGTTCGCCAGACCATCCTAGCGGCTGGAGGAAGAAGGAAGATAGGTGGGGAGACCTACCATCACATCGAGCGAGTCAACGCCATCGATAAAGATAAAAGGTAGGACAACAAAATTGAAAGCATACTGAACTGGAGCGGGTATGAACCTGGCAAGGGACTTGGCAAGAATATCCAAGGAATCGCTAAGCCCATCAAGCTCAAGAAGCACGGCACCACCTTCGGATTGGGATATGAGTATACCTTGAAAGAATTCAAGGAATGGTCGCCACCCTGGTACGGTCCTTACTATCCATTGGAGCAGTCGATACCCCATTTGGAGCAAACTTTCCAACCGGACGAAGTCATCTATGGTTCAAAAGAAGAGGAAGCACTAGCAACAACGAGGAACTTGTTCTTAGAAGACGATGATATGGACTGATGTGTCATTTTTGAGGAGGAGGGGGAGGAAGGCCCTTCCACACAGGCTGTAAACAGAGGAGCATGCCTCAACAACTGGACCGTCAGAACCACCAGAGCCCGGCGTGCCACGGAGTAGCAAGGCTGAACAAGTACCACGCAGTATTTTTATTTTACTAGTTTATTTTCCTTTCGCATTTTTGTTTTCACAAGAAAGAGCTCCAATGTTCCAAACATTTATGGAATTTATCAAAGTATTTCAAGTTTCTTTTAAATCTTACTATTTTCTCTCATTAATTTACTTATACAATATTATTATTACTTATCTTGATGAACCAATGATGGTGACATGCAACGAGATAATGCAACAAATAGACATAGACTCAGAGGAAGATGACATACCGGAAGACTTCATTAAGGAAGTCAAGAATTTTGAAAATAGGCCAAAGTCCAACTTGGACGAGACCGAGATTGTTAACCTGGGAGATGTAGAAAACGTCAAAAAAACACAAATTAACATTCGCTTACCGTCATCAAAAAAGAAGGAATACACAGAGTTTTTACGAGAATATGATGACATATTCGCCTGGTCGTACGAAGACGTGACTGGGCTAAGTACATCTATTGTGGCATACAAACTACCGACTGATCCGACATGTCCACCAGTAAAATAGAAGCTCAGAAAATTTAAGCCGGATATGAGTTTGAAAATCAACGAAGAAGTCACCAAGTAGGTCAAAGCTAAAGTCCTCAGGGTAGAGGAATACCCAACATGGTTAGATAACATTGTGCCAGTATCAAAGAAGGATAGGAAGTTTAGAGTCTATGTCGACTATCGGGGTCTCAACCGGGCCAGTCCAAAAGACGACTTCCCCTTACCAAACATACACATCCTGATTGACAAATGAGCCAAACACGAGTTGCAATCATTTATAGATTGTTTCGCTGGGTATCATCAGATATGGATGGATGAAGAAGATGCTGAGAAAATGGCTTTCATTACGCCGTGGGGGATGTACCGCTACAAGATGATGCCATACGGGTTAAAGAATGCAGGGGCCACCTACATGAGGACTATGACTACCATTTTTCATGATATGATACACAAGGAGATCGAAGTATATGTAGATGATGTCATCATTAAGTCCAAGAAAGCCACTGATCACATGGAAGATTTGAGGAAGTTCTTCAATAGACTGCAAAGGTACAACCTAAAGCTGAATCCCGTGAAGTGTGCATTTGGGGTTCCAGCTGGAAAATTGTTTGGGTTTATTGTGAGTCGTCGGGGAATAGAACTGGATCCATCAAAGATCAAAGCCATTTAAGAGTTACCACCGCCAAGGAACGAGAAGGACGTAATGAGTTTCTTGGGGAGACTTAACTACCTTAGCTAGTTCATAGCACAATCTACAGTTATCTATGAGCCAATCTTCAAGATGTTGAAGAAGGATGCCGCCACCGAATGGACCGATTACTACTAGAAAACTTTTGACAGAATTAAGGAATACTTGTCAACACCACTAGTCTTAGTCCCGCCTGAACCAGGTAGACCTCTGTTACTCTACATCACAGTGTTAGATGGTGCCTTTGGTTGCGTCCTAGGGAAGTATGATAAAACGGGGAAGAAAGAACATACCATCTATTATCTCAGCATGAAGTTCACTCCGTACGAAGCCCGGTATTCTCTGCTAGAATGCACCTGTTATGCTCTAACATGGGTGGCTCAAAAGATGGGGCACTACTTCTGTGCCTATACTACATATCTCATATCAAGGATGGATCCTTTGAAATACATCTTTCAGAAGCCCATGCCCATCGGCAAGCTAGCCAAGTGGAAATTCTTGTTGAGTGAATTTGGCATTGTCTATGTAACTCAGAAAGGAGTCAAGGAACAATCATTAGTGGATCATCTTGTCGAGAATCCGATGGATGGAGAATACTAACCCCTAAAAACATATTTTCCTAATGAAGAGGTATCCTTTATAGGAGAAGATGTTGTAGAGTCCTATGATGGTTGGAGGATATTTTTTGATGGAGCGGCAAATTTCAAAGGAGTTGGCATAGGAGCGGTCTTAGTATCAGAAATCGGTCAGCATTATCCGGTGTCTGCAAAAATTAGATTCCCATGCACCAACAACATGGTCGAGTACGAAGCCAGCATCTTGGGACTCAAGATGGCCATTGACATAACATCCAAGAGTTACTGGTAATTGGGGATTCAAACTTGCTTATACATCAGGTCCAAGAAGAATGGGCAACTAAGAACTCCAAGATACTCCCGTATTTGCATCATGTATAGGAGTTGAGGAAGAGGTTCACAAAGACGGAGTTCCAGCATGTTCCCAGAGTCCAGAATGAGTTTGTCGATGCATTGGCTACCCTGGCCTCTATGATACAACATCCAGATAAGAATTTTATTAATGCTATTCCCGTAAAGATTTATGATCAGCCAGCTTATTTTGCTCATGTCGAAGAAGAAGCTGATGGAAAACCTTGGTTTCACGACATCAAGGAATATTTAGCCAAAGGAGAATATCCAGATCTTGCAAGTACCACTCAGAAGAACACACTTCGAAGATTGTCCAACAATTTCTTTCATAGTAGAGGAATCTTGTATAGGAGGACTCCTAATTTGGGTTTGCTAAAGTGTGTTGATGCAAAGGAAGCAGCTAAACTGCTAGAGGAAATTCATGCCAGGACCTGTGGTCCACATATGAACGGTTTTTTCTTAGCCAAGAAGATACTCCGGGTAGGTTATTTTTGGATGACTATAGAGAAAGACTGCATCCAATATGACCGAAAGTGCCACCACTGTCAGATATACGCTGACATGATAAAGATGCCTCCAAACGAGCTTACTGCAACAAGCTCACCATGGTCGTTCGCCGCTTGGGGAATGGATGTCATCGGACCTATTGATCCCTCCACATCAAACGGGCATAGGTTCATTCTAGTGGCAATTGATTATTTCACCAAATAGGTTGAAGCAGCATCATACAAAGCAGCGACTAAGAAAGTTATGGCAGAATTTGTCTGCGACCACATTGTTTGCCGATTCGGGATTCCAGAATTGATCAATACTGATAATGGTTCCAATCTCAACAGTGATTTGATGAAATCCATGTGTAAAACCTTCAAAATCTAACACAAGAATTCTACAGCTTACAGACCTCAAATGAACGGAGTCGTAGAAGCTGCCAATAAGAATATCAAGAAGATATTGAGGAAGATGATAGAGAAGCATAAGCAGTGTCATGAGAAACTATCATTTGCTTTATTGGGGTACTGTACCACAGTTCGCGCATCAACCGGGGCAACTCCCTATATGCTGGTTTATGGTACAGAGGCAGTTATTCCCGCCGAAGTAGAAATCCCTTCCGTAACAAGTAGAACTCGACGATGCAGAGTGGGTGAAGAGTAGCTGCAAGTCGCTATCTTTTATGGACGGAAAGAGAACGAATGCAGTTTGCCATGGTTAGCTTTATCATAACAGAATGGCCAGAGCCTTCAAGAAAAAGTCAAGTCGAGACAATTCACTCTGGGGTAGCTGGTGTTAAATAAGATTTTTCCATATCAAGATGAAGCCAAAAGGAAGTTCTCTACCAACTGGAAAGGTCCGTACATGGTTCACCGGGTTCTAACAGGAGGAGCCCTCATACTTGCAGAAATGGACGGAGAAGTTTGGCCAAAGCCAATCAATTCAGATGCAGTCAAATGATACTATGTGTAGCATTTATGATATCCTTGCATGATGTAATTTGAACTATGTTTGATACGTAGGCAGCCCTATGGGTTCGGTCACAATTAAATAAAATTTTCATTTCCCCCCACTATTGGAAATTGGGGCAGAAATTTGAGGAGGACCCTTAAAATTCTGAAGTTGATTTCAGCCATTTATCGCATGCAGCCGTTAGAAGCAGCAACCCAGTAAACAGGGGCAGAATTTTGAGGAGGACTCTCAAAATTCCGGAGCGAGAGAGGTTGCAATGTCTTGAATCGCATAGCAGTCGTCGGTTCATCTAAAGAAAACTATTCTCAATTATGTATTTATGTTATATTTTTACTAAATCATGCATATCTATTATCAAAATTTCTTTGTTTAGCAACGCTAACCCAATGATATACAACATCACTGAAAATAGAGCCAAGCAGGACAAGCAAAGTACACGGGGATACGAACTAACCTTCCCCCTTTACAAAACTCACTATTTTTCTTTGGATGCAAGCACCCAAGTCAAAAAATCATCAGATATACTAAATACACTCACGCTTCTCAGGAATACAACTCTCAGAACCATCACATATCTGCAATTGCTATCTGTACACGATATCCCCAGCAGCCACAATATCGCAATCAGCTATCAGCTAAGAGATTTTACCACTATTTGCTTTTTACTTTTCTATACTGTATAAGACTACCATTATGACTTCTGAGAGTAAGCTCTATCTCCATATGAATTCCTTGCATTGCATAAGGCTACCATTCTACCTTCCAAGACTAAGCTCTGTCTCTATCTGTATTTCTCTGCATTGCATAAAGCTACCTTTCTGCCTTCCGAGACTAAGCTTTGTCTCCATCTGCATTCCTTGCATTGCATAAGTCTACCATTCTGCCTTCCGAGACTAAGCTTTGTCTCCATCTGCATTTCTCTGCATTGCATAAGGCTACCTTTCTGCCTTCCGAGATTAAGCTCTACCTCCATCCTGCATTTCTCTACATTGCATAAGGCTACCCTTCTGCCATCCGAGGTTAAGCTCTACCTCCATCCTGTATTTCTCTACATTGCATAAGGCTATCTTTCTGCCTTCCGAAGTTAAGCTCTACCTCCATCCTGCATGGCTGAAATATCACCACTTTATTTTCTTGCATGGGTGAAATATCGCCATTTTATTTTCTTGCATGGCTGAAATATCGCCACTTTATTCTTTTCTTGCATGGCTGAAATATCGCCACTTTACTTCTACGCATGGCTGAAATACCGCCACCTTTTATTTAGGCCTTGCATCGACTAAAAGATCGCCACCTTATGCATTTCATGGGCTGAAAGATTACCAAATTATCCAAAGGCGTCATTGTTCGGAGGCACCATTTTTATAGCCCGAGAACGCCATGCCATGGCTTGAGGACCCCACTCTTATCTCTTGCATATCATTATTCAAAGGCATCACGGAGGCATTATCCTCATAGCCCGAGAACATCATTTCATATCCTGTGAATCCTTCATTATACACTTCATGGCCCAGTACGTCATGGTCTGAGGACGTCATCCTAACCGTCCAAAGACAACATTCATGGTCCAATGGGAACTTGCATCACGTTTAAATTTATGCACAATATATGTTTGTGTTGCTTATTTGTAGGTAAATTGGCTAGCAACAGCCATCTCAGCAGGAGCAATCCTGCTCCAGTTCCCGTAGCCCACTAGACTTTGACCATTCTTCCCAACCTGAATGTTGCGTCCGTTTTTCGAAAATCTCCAACGGTATATTCTGCCAACAGATCCTAAACTACATATGGCCTGATTCCTGTAAGACCAGGGACATATAGGCAGCTCAAGAACCAGAGCTCTGTCAAAATGCTTCAAATCGTTTCGTTCAGTCAAATTGGCTATCATATCTTTACCCGACAACACTTACATCCTTCATAGGTAAAGAGGGGCAGCTGTTGATACCCAATTTTTTTCTATGTATTTTTATATACAAAATACCTTCAAAATAACATGTATATTCATATATAAGCATGCCCAAGTATTTTGGCATTTTTCCTAATTCTTAAAGATTTTTAAAATTAATTTATTGTCCATTTTAGCAGTACAAAAATCAATAATTATTTCCAAAATCACCCATTTAGGTGAACAATTTATTTTATTCCCCATATTTATACAAAATATAGTTAAGGTAATTTTTGCATATTTTTTACGAATTTATTTGGTATTTAAAATACTAAATTGCATATAATTGTAATTTTAACCTACTTTAAGATTTAATAGCATTTTATAACTATAAAATTGTTTCTAGTATTTTTAAATTAATATTTATATATTATTTACTGATTCAGTACTTTTAATTTAATTTCAAAATCATTTTTACTATTGTTTTATAAAATAAAAAGGAAAAACAGACTATTTAACATTTAGCCCCATTTCGTTGTAATTACAACCTATATACATTTCAATTTTAGCCCTCATTAAACCCCAATATCAATTTCAAACGGACCGGACCCAAAACCTAAATTTACCTGCCCATGACCCAATTAAAAAACTCGCCCGGTTCCCCTTTGATCCAAGCCGTTGATCATTTTGATCAACGGCCATAATTCTCCCTTTCCTTTTTAATTTCCCAAACACCCCTAACCCTAATCACTTTCACCTAATTTGCCGGCTTTGAATCCATTCGTCTCTCAAACTCTCTCAAAGGTTCTTCGGAACCCTAGTCATCTTCTACCCTTTTCAACCGCACTTTCACCTTAATCCATGGCTTCTCAGGCCATGGATGGCCTGTACTCACCCCCCTCCACCATCAGACCATGGGTGTTCGAAGTTTCGAGGCCTGAACTTGATGGTTTTCTTTTAGATCTTCTTAGATCTATGGCTCTATGGCCTCTCCGGCCTTGCTCCAGCGTATCCAAAGCATTAGGAGATTGATTCTAACTCATCCGACTCAAGATCGGACTTTCTTCTAAGCCTTTCTCATTTTTAGGGTTTCTCCGAAACTTTAAGCTAGTCGAGGTTTTTCTCTGTTTGTTTTCTTAGATCTATGCTATATATGTGTTCTACTGGACTTTTAAATTGTTTTCCCTAAACCTTTATTTCAAAATTGCTTCTCTTCGATTTAGGGGTTTCAAAACATCTTTCGGATTCTTCCTTTTTCTTTTCTTTATGTGTGTTTTTCTATACTATGTTTTACCACGCATATGTTGTTCTTCTGCTTTTCTTTCTACTATACATGATTTTTGATACCCAATTTTTCCCCTAAGTTTTTATACCCAAAATATTTCCAGAATAGCATATATGTGCATATATAAGCACATCCAAAGGTTTTGGCATTTTTTTAATTTTAAAACCAATTGATTGCCTATTTTAGTACAACAAAATCCAGTAATTATTTTCCAAAAATCATCATTTTAGGGGAATAGCTTATTTTATTCTCATATTTATACCAAAATGTAATTAAGGTGATTTTTAAATTTAAATTGCATATAATCGCAATTATAGCCTATTTTGTAATAGATAGCATTTTATAATTATAAAATTAACCCCAGCATTTTTAAATTAATATTTATATAATATTTATTTACTCAGTACTTTTAATTTGCTTTTAAAACCATAATTGCTATTTTTATAAAAAAAAAGGGAAAAGTGGCTATTTACAATCTAGCCTCAATTGTATTTCAATTTCAGCCAATTTGGCACCCCAATTCAACCCAACTCAGCCCCAAAATTGACCCAAATTACCCAGCCCAATTACCACTCTCACCCGACCCAGCACTTATTCAACCGACCCACCCATAACCCCTTTTAAATCCCGATCGTTGATCAATTAGATCAATGGCCATCGTTGCTTCTTACCTTTTTTAATCCAAACGACCCTAAACCGTACCTCATTTCTCCTCAACCGCCGCCTCTGAATCCCCTTCCTCTCTCAACTCACCTCAAACCCTAGCCGCCGCCTCTCACTGAAACCCTTATCCATGGCTTCCCAGGCTCATCGGAGGCCTATACCAGCCTCTCATGGCTTCTGCGTGCTCGTTTCTAATGTCCTATGACAAGATCTTGAAGGGTTTTGACCAATCCTTGGCTCGATGACCGTTCTCCGGTCGTCTTCAATCTTTGTCCGGCCAGTCATGGCTATTCGAGTTCGACCTTCGGCTCTTCTGCTCAGATCGATGGTTTCTAAAGCCTTTCTCATCATCTAGGTTTCTTACAAAACCCTAATCTCTAAGGTCACTTCAATTTATTTTTAGATCTACTTCGGATCTATGTGTGTGTGAACTTTCTATGCATTTTTCTCGAAGTTTCTTTAATTTTTGCTTTCAAAAAACTCTTTATTCTTCAACTAGGGTTTCATGTTAAATCTCTTCTCTGATTCTCGACATGTTTTACTGTGTTTTGGTTGTGATGTTTTCTATTTGAGTTAGCATGTTGAAAACCCTAATTTTTTAGGATTTTGATTGAGTTTCTTCGTTTGATTTACCTTATTTTTTTCTATCTGAGTTAGCATGTTAAAAACCCTAATTTTTAGGGTTTATCCGAGATTCTGAATCTATTTATTTGTTTATCTGCTTATCTCCTCTAAACTCGATTGATCTCGAAAACCCTAGTTTCTTTGGGGACTATTCGATTTCTTTGAAGTTGTTCAATGTGATTCCTTTACTTCAACTCTCTTTTCTTCATGTGACTCTTTTGGTTCTGAGTTCTTACTACGTGTCAAACTCAACTATGGTTTTCACTCGACTCTTTACATGCTTCTGATCTTCTTCTCTATTAATGAACACTGAAACCTGACTATCATGCTTCGAATGTTTTCTTTTGAGCTACTACTATATGCTGTTCTTTCGCCATAGCTTGGCTTCATGTGTCTATTACTTGTGCATTCATTTATATACCGAGTCCCTTTTGTGATTGATTTTTCAAACTAGTAATTGATTTCAAAACTTTTCCTTTCCGTGAAATTCTGATTTTTACTCGCTGTCAAGGGTTAATTGATTCTCTCTCTTTGTTTGGCCCTACTAAACCCTTTCATAAAGTAAGTACAATCCTATACTTAGACTTAAACACCTACTGTATGATTTTACTGCTCCTTTTATGGCAACAACCATTCTGCTTACAGACTGATTTTCTTTCCTTATCTTGACCCTGTTGGTATCCGTTTGAACAATAATCCCTTGATTAAAGGGAAGTCTTGTGTTAATTGATTCTGATTTGTGATTGTTTCCATGTTTGTGTTAAAACTTTACTTATTACCTTACTCTTCACTGGTTTTCAAAACTATAAATACCCTAACCTCTTTTCTTAAAACACACGAACAACTTGAGTACGAAAATACACACTTACACTTAAAACCTTCTCTTTCTTTATTACTACTTGTGTTGTTGCTTTGTCTAGCCGGCTGAAAGCCAAGGCTAGGCTGTGGACTCCTGTTTGCTTTACCTTTTCTACACTTTGCTTCTCTACTGGTATGTCCTAGTTAATTTACAAGCCTCAACAACAACATGTTTTCTTTAATTGCTCCAGTTTGTCATTCCTGTCTAATTCTGCTCATGTTTCTGCAGTCAAGATATGTTACTAGCATGCTGTAATATGTTCTCTTTCCCTTGTAAATTAATGTTTATCTATGTGTGCACTTTGTCAGTCATTTGTTATTTACTTGCTACCTTATGAATCCCAAACCCCTGTATCCCATATATGTGTTTGTGTTCCTTTGGATGGTTTGTTTCCATGCCAGCATCAGCTATTGTTGTGCATGACCAAACCATGCCTGTTGGGGTTATACAATAAATCCCATAATCCCTTGCCCCTTTTGAATGACTACTGATTCTGTGTAGTTTGAGTTTCACTACTGCAATTATTTTCAAAATCACCCTTACCACTTACTAGTTCCAATCCAGTTTTGATAAATCTCTTTCAAACTATGTTCTGCACTTCCACTATGCTCTTAGAACTTAGGTTCTGCCACTCTTGTGTGAGCCTTGCCTTGGGACCCTTGAGCTCCCTCTGAACTTGGACACATAAGGGCTGGCCCTTCTATACTGCAAAACTCAATTTTCTGATTAATATCTTGGGTGTATGCGCTGCTTGGGGTTCCTGAAATCCCTTGGATCTCTGAAACACCCTAGATGAGAGAAGGCTTGGAAATCTGGATCTCGAAAGTGGCTCAATATCATATTATTAGACACTAAGTCTGAATTAGGCTATTCGGATGTAGCTGATGATTCCCGAATTTTTTTTTAATTCTAGTTTTATTTCTTTTGGGCTGTAATAATTTGTATAAACTCGGGGATTTAGGGAAAAAGGGGAGGGGGTTTACTTCTATGCACTAAGGGTAGAAATCATGCCTATAGGGATTTATTTATGACTTGTGCAACTCCACGCGTAAAGAACATGTCTATAGGATTCGACACTAGATTTCCGCAATAAAGCATTTAGATACCATGCCTATAGGAAACTGCATTGCTGCATATAATAACATCATTAGGCAAATAATTAGGATTAAGCAACTAAGCATGTAGAAAATATGCCTATAGGAATCCATACTTCTGCATACAACAATGTCATTAGGCAAACAACTAGGCTTAACAACAGGGTTGTGTATAGTACCATGTCTACAATACTACTGTTTAAAAGATCTAAATCAGTTAACGCATAGAGAGCATGCCTATAGGAACTTAGAACCTGAGCCGTCTCCACTCATTCAAAATAGCATTCACTTTTTTCGAAAATTAGCATTTACTAAAATAGCAGAATTTTTAGACAAATTTGCATTTTTTTTGAAACTTCTGTAATTCCTTTTCCTCAAATTAGTCTTCATGTCTTCTGAATTTTTTTTTTTTTTTGTTAAACCTTTTCAAAATAGTATACTCTTTTTTTCTGAAACTCCTCTCACTCCTTTTACTCTGTAGCTTTGCTCCATAATCAGTTTTCTATTTTAAAACTAGTCATTCTATCCAACATTTAGACAAAAGGATTAATTAATCAATCAGATCGATTTTAGTCAAATGCATTCGAGCGAGCCTAATGAAGACTTTTCATCTAAAAATATATGTCGAATCAGTCCGCTCGTCGCTTTATTTAATTAAGACCAAACCAATATGTGTAAGACATGCTAAACTCTATGACTTTTATCTGATTTAAGGAGGCTTATTTGAGCCCTACTTGCTTATTTGTTCCCCCCTTTGTTTGCATTACGTGTTTTGATTGATGCCTTAGCATTTTGTCCTTTGAAAACTCCTAAAAGGCCTTAAACCCCTCTCCCTTTAGGACTAGTAGTCCAATTGCTTCCGGGACTGATAGGATTGGGACGGGTAATAGCATGCAATAAGTAACGATACTATTCCGCGCTTTAATACCTTAACGGGGTGGGGAAGGGTGGACATGGAGATGATGATCACACGATAACACTATGCTTATGATTGACTACCGGTGTTGTGTGGATGATCCATGTATTTTACAAGCCTAGGACCCTTTTTCCCTTACATAATTATTTTTTAGATTGTCGATTTTCAGTTTTGTTAAAATTCTGCATTCCTATTTAATCATTAAAACATCCCCCCTCTAATTTTCATCCTGCCCTTTCCTTTAAAATTTTCCGCTCATTCACTTCCTTGTTTGATAATTGGTATTCCTTACTTGATCCCATTTTTCTGCATTTAGACATTCTTGCTAATAATTAAGGAGTCATCTATTCGAATTCCAGCATGTCTAATAACCTTTATGCATAGCTATTTGAAGCTTTTATGTGAAATTACCTTGTATGTTTTCTTGCTTTAAAGTCACAATTGTAACATGGCTGGGAACCACACTAGTGGATCTTGAGGGGTGCCTAACACCTTCCCCGCGAGATAATTTCTAGACCTTACCTGAACTTTCGTCCTTCATCTCAAATTCTCTCTCAAAGTGTCCTAATGCACTATAATCATTAGGTGGCGACTCTTCAATTCCAAAAACCCAAATTCCCAAACGGGAATAGAGTTGTCTTCCCAAATGTCGTAAACCCGATTTCGCGAGAAAAAGGGGGGTGTCGACAGCATGGCAACTCCGCTAGGGATTTATTTAGGCTTTTACCATTTCATGTTATATGTGACTTTATTGCTTTCTTTTATTACTTTTGTTTAATGCCTTTATTCGAAACTGACTTGTTTCTTTTGTTTCTTTTTTTTCTTTAATTACTTTCATTTACCGCTTTTCCATCAATATTGTTGTAATTTTGAGCAATTATTGTAAACATTTATTGTATGAACGTGAAAATACATGTCAATTTGTTTCATTCTTGTAAACTGCATCTTCAACATCATATTCCACTCGTGCCAAACAAATGCTATAGCAACGCTTATAATGAGTAGTTGCGCTCTTCCAATACTATCACCCCTTAAATTTGGCAAAGGCATATTTGCGGTAAAACCAGTCGATCAGCGGTGCAGTCGATGGTTCCGTGCCTCTCCCTCTTGAGTTGTCCACTTAAGAGTACCTGTCTAATATCCTAATAGGAACCTTACTCCGTTTAAACTGTACATGTATCATGGTCAAACCTAGCTGAGTCAGTTATGTTGTCCGCATAATGACTCATTAAGATAGCCTTGTCCAAAGTCCATTAGGTTTCCCTGAAACCCAAACGGATACCTCCACATTTTGTGCATTTATTTGGAGAACTAAATGCTTGTTATGCTAATTATTGTTTTAAATAGTTGAGTCCGGTGTGGTAAGGGCCTAACGCTTTGTTTTGCAGAAAATGAGGCAAGAAGTCCCCAGATTTGGCATGGTAACCAACATTCATCCAAGGCTGCTGAATTGGTGGAAAGACCTACACTCCAGTGATCAGACACTCATCCGCAAGTACTTAGGGAATTTGCCTTCTCGTCTAGAGATTCATCCTAACAACAGAATCATAGAGGCTACGACATTGTTTTTGGATAGTGACTAGTACGTGTTCCGCTTCGGGGACCTTAAAATGACTCCTTTTGCTCGAAGAAATAGGAGGTTTAGCTGGTATTCCTTAGGAGACTCCGGGTTTTCTAATGCCAGAGAATCGCAAAGGAAGGGGTTTCCTTAAGATGATGGGATTGAAGAAGAACCCAGACTTAGCATGCTTGAAAGACTCTTACATCCAATTCGACCATCTGTATGAGAGGTACAGCCATAGCAAGTCATACCGCACCTATTCAGATGAGTTTGCCATCACCTCATTGGGGCATGTCCATAGAACGGTCTTCGTTTTTATGTTTTGCTATTTGGGAATGATGGTGTTCCCTATGAAGAAGGCTAGGATCCACACTAGACTGGCCATGGTAATCAAGACTTTGATGGAAGGAATTGGCTGGCAGACTTTCAGCATAGTGCCCATGATCGTTGCTGAAATATACCGCGCCTTGGACCACTGTCAGCAAAAGGGCAGTCATTTTGAGGGTTGCAACTTATTACTTCAGCTCTAGCTCATGGAACACCTCTAGAAAAGGAAATACCGATAGGAGATCCTACGCAGAGACTGGGATGATCACATCGCCTTCCACCAGCCAGGGCGTATGAATTATATGCCTAAAATGTTCGCTTCACCAGAGGAAACCAGAGGATGGGTAGAATTATTTGAAAATCTGAAAGAAGATTAGGTACAATGGATGGTCGAGTGGTTCCCCACGGATGAATTCATTGTTCGATCCCGAGACGCACCGTTTCTCATACTAATTGGTTTGAGAGGAACTTATCCTTACGTTCCTCTCCGAGCCATTAGGCAGGCCGGAAGAAAGCAAATCATACCAAGGGTTGACAAAATGAGTCACTTCACGGCCAATTTCCAGGATGATGTTAGCCCTCAAAGGTGCCAAGCTCAGCACTTGTGGCACTGCAAACACATTTTGGGGAGAGAATCTATTGAGCCAGACAGGTATCATGTTGGTTGTGTGCTGCACTATTCGGGTTGGTTGGAAGACAATGGCATGGGTTAGCCCGGGTTCGCTCGAGGTCACAGAATTATCGACGAACATGCTGAAGCACTGGTTAAGTATAATCAACTGCGCAAGAGAATTCGAGAGTGTGAAAGTTGAGCACCGGGAAATACAAGAAGCCCAGTAGAAGTTTATCGAGGAATGGAAAGATATGGTTGTCAACACCAACAAGCGACTAGGGTATTTGGAGCGGGGTCTAGTGGAGCTGGAAGGGAAGTTCATCAAGAGGATTGAAGACTGTCAAAACACTGAAGGAAATGCAGGCGGACATCTGGCCCGAGCTAATTTGCTTCTAGGACTACGCGAGCTGGTGAAATTGCTCGAGGGAGACGAAGATGCCAAATCTGGGAAAGGTCCTTCTGGGACCGAGTAGTTAGGAGTCCTTTTATTCTTTATTTTAATGTAATAATGCCAATGGCCAACCTTGATATTTTACTTTCTATTATTTAGAGTCGTTTTGGATTTGTCTTATTTTTTATTAATAAAATGAGGCATTTAGCATTATAAGTTCTCCAAAACTATTTGTCGCTAGGCCTACCTCAGGCACAATGAGGCACCCAATTTAGGACATGATTTATATTCTTGCACTATGTGTTTAAATATCGCAATGTTTTCTCCTCATAATCTTTACTAACTTATTACCTTTTTGTTTTTACTTTTTGTTATATTCCCCTCCCCAAAGGTTAGTTCGTGCATTCTGGCATTATCATCATACTCCACAAGATCCAAGGGCCCTCTACCTCCTCCTCCTCCGAGTTCAATCCGAAACAAGAACAAAGGTAGAATGGGAGATCCAAGTGCCAGAAAGGAGATTGAGATTCCTCAGGGTACCCCGGTTGCTAAGGAAACTGCTACCCAACTTGAGCAAAAACTGTTGAAATTCCGAGAAGAACTGGATCAGGTTCGGAGTTTGGCAAACCTGTCATTTTCTCTCACCGCTCCTGATGTAAATACCCAAAATCCCGCACCTCCACAAAACACCCCACTACCATAGATACAACCCACTCATACTCAACACTGCAACACATGCCACACTCCTAACAATACTCCACTACTCATTCCCGATCCACTGAACACCACAAATGACCATCTCCATAACACTCCTATTTACGTGGATACTGTACCCTACTACACTCAACCAATCTCAAATGCACTTGAGTCTGATGACAAAGACTCCCTTATCAGGAACTTAGAGGCAGAACTCAAGAAATTAACCAGCCGAGTTCAGGGCGTGGAAGGTAACAAAGGTATCGAGGGGTTAAATTATGAAGACCTCTGCATTCAGCCAGATGTTGAACTTCTGGAGGGGTACAAACCTCCCAAGTTCGAAATGTTTGATGGAACAGGAGATCCCAGAGTCCACCTGAGGACATATTGCGATAAGCTGGTTGGAGTCGGAAAGAATGAGAAGATCTGTATGAAGCTCTTCATGAGAAGTCTGAAGGGAGATATTTTATCCTGGTACATTAGCTAGGACCCCAAGAATAGGACAAGTTGGGTAGGCATGGCCTCGGATTTCATGGATAGATTCCGATTCAATACAGAGAATGCACCGGATGTATTCTACATACAGAATTTGAAGAAGAATCCTACTGAAACATTCCATGAGTATGCTACTCGTTGGAGGTCAGAAGGTGCAAAGGTCAGGCCGGCCCTAGAAGAAGAACATATGAATAGATTCTTTTTCCGGGCTCAAGATGCCTAATACTACGAGAGGTTGATGATGATCGAGGGTCACAAATTCTCTGATATTATCTGTCACACCTCCTTTTTACCGGTATTACTACACCCCATGAAGGGATATAATAAAAGGAAGGAGTTTTTCCAATTTAAGGACAGTCGGAACGGGATTAGTTTATTTAAATTTTCAGAGTCACCACTTGAGAATATAATGGTGTCCCAAGTCACCGGTTTAATCCCGAACCGAGGAAAGTTTGACTCTGTAAACATTCCGCGAACTAGAAATCCGGATAAGGAATTCTGTTAATCCGAGAGAAGGTGTTAGGCACTCCCGAATTCCGTGGTTCTAGCACGGCCGCTCAACTATTGTATTTGTTTTTATCTCATTTATATATACGTTCCTTTTTATGTGCATTTATTAATATTTTGCTTTATTATTTAATTTTACAAAGAATTACAACATCGTAAAAATGTATCTCGAACCACGTCGTACCAGTACGCCCGTGGCTTTTAACATATTTTGACTTCATTGAGACTTGGATATGGGTCACATAAATGTGCACCCATATTAAGAAGGTAATATTATTACAAAGCGTGCCTAAAGTATCTACTTCTTGTTAACTTTGAGAAATACCGTGAAATTTGCTAAACGGTCCTTCCAAATCTAAGATTTTCATAACAATTTATCTGAAGGCCCCGCAATTGTATATTTAATGCGGCGAGACTCATCTCATTTTATAAAGGTCATCCCTAAATATGCTACATTTTTTATTAGTTTTTTGCCTCTCAAACAAAGAACAAATCCTATTTAACTTGTTATTATCCTAAGGCAAAAGTCCATGCTTAAAATGAGGCTATGCAGTGATTTCAAACAGGCTCAATGCACGGCCATCAGATGGGCCTGGGCCACCGACACTTCCTGTTGAATCCTATTATATTTACTTAAATCAAAATAGTGTTGGTAGTTTTGATTATAAATTAGTACTCACCCAGGCAGAAAGTATTTATTTAAGGCATCAATCAAACCC
>MDKF010437874.1:0-17677 GCA_026770625.1 Nicotiana glauca | reverse complement strand
GAATTGCTAAATTATCGAATTCTTGATTGTTGTTTATGAGGACTTGGTTGGAAATCTTTAACACTGAGCCAGTAATTATTGAGACTGTCTATTGATTTAATTGTGTTAAGTGGACATTGAATAAGTTTGGTTATAGCTGGATCTCCCTTGCCGGGATAGTTTACTATATTATCTTGTTCCCTTGCCAGGATAGTTTAATTTATATTGTCTTGTTCCCTTGCCGGGATAGTATATTATAACATCTTTCTCCCTTGCCGGGATTATTTTGTATATTGTGTTGAATGAAATGGGATCGTGTGGTACGCCTACCACGTGATATTATGAAATGGGATCGAGTGGTACGCCTACCACGTAATATTATGAAATAGGATCGAGTGGTACGCCTACCACGTGATATTATGAAATGGGATCGAGTTGCACGTCTGCAACGAGAGGAAATTGAAACAAGCGAAGTGGTTTTGTTTTCCCTTATTCTGTGTTAGAAGAAATCGTATGTATTTTCTTTTGTTATTCCTGATATTCCATTTTATCTGCTACCCCATAAGCATGTTCCCCTCCCAGTTTTAATTGCTTACTTTCCGCTGTTATTTTGTTGTACTTGTATATATATCTGTACAGGTTTATCTGGTAGTCTGGTCTAGCCTCGTCACTACTTCGCCTGGGTTAGGCCTGGCACTTACCAGCACATATGGTCGGTTGTACTGATGCTACACTTTATGCATCTTTTGCACAGATCCAGGTATTGGAGCAGCATTTGAGTAGCAGTAGCATTCTGGGAGCGAGCTTTCAGTCCAGGGACATTCAAGGTAGCCTTGCTGACGTCCGTAGGCCCGGAGTCCCTTTCTATTTTATTTAGTTTGTTATCATTTGTACCGAAGCAGACAGTTTTATGTTTCATTCAAACCTTGTATTTAGTATTCTCTAGACGTTCGTGAGTATTGTGACACCAGTCTTGGGTAGAGGATTTTGTTAAACTTCCGCATTTCTTTCAGATAATTATATTTGAGACTTTCGCTTTATTATTAAATGCTTCATTATTTTTAATATTGTCGATGTTCTCTAAAAGAGGTAATTGATAATTGGCTTGCCTAGCTCCTATTAGTATGTGCCATCACGACTCCCCAGGGTGGGAAATCTGGGTCGTGATAAGTTAGTATCAGAGCACTAGGTTACATAGGTCTCACAACTCACGGACAAACTCGGTAGAGTCTAAAGGATCGGTACGGAGACGACTGTATTTATCCCCTAGAGGCTACAGAGTTAGGAAAGTTTCACATTTGTTCTTTCTTGTCGTGCGGTTCTATTTCTAAAGTACCGATTGAATTTCTACTCTGTTCCTCCGTAGATGGCGAGAACACGTGCTTCCTCTTCTACCGCGCCGTTGTTCGAGCCCCCAGCAGCAGCTCCAGTGGTGGAGCCTCAGGTTGATTTGGAGGAGGAGGTTCCAGCCCCAACAGTCGCGTGGGCCCAACTCAGGTCCCAGAGGGGTTCATTGCTATCCCAGTTCTTCAGGATACTCTAGTCCGATTGGTAGGCTTCGTGGAGAGTGTCATTCGAGCGGGTTTGTTTCCAGGAGTTCAGTCAGTGGTGGAAGATCAGCCGGGTACAGTGGCTCAGGCTGGGAGTGATATCACTTTTCAGGAGGCGGCCAATGTGGGTCGTAGAGTTGAGGTAGTCCTGCCACATGGAGGCGGTCATAGGTCGGATAAGAGGCCCCGTCATGCAGGCATATTCAGTGGTACCTCGTCTGGAGGTAGAGGTACTTATGGTAGAGGCCATCCTTCCAGGCCCTTTCAGTTAGCTCCCCATGTCACTCATGGTACTTCAGGTGGTCATTCAGGTCGACAGGGTCAGCCTCAGTTTCCTGAGCTGCAATGTTCGTGTAGATGTTATGAGTGTGGTGAGTATGGTCACAACAGGAGGGTTTGCCCGAGGTTGAGGGGTGCTCAGCCGCAGCAGACGAGGTCTTGCCATGCTTGTGGTGATCCGAGGCACATTGTCAGGTTTTGCCCTCGAGTTTTGAGCAGCTCTCAGCATCAGAGTTCTCGTTCTATGATTCAAGCACCGGAGGTTCCACAGCCTGCCCAGCCAGCTAGAGGCGGTGGCAGTGGTGGAGGTAGAGGTCTTAGAGGTGGAGTTCAGGTCGCTAGAGGTAGAGGCCAGCCAGCAGCCAGGCCAGAGGCTGAGTCTTCAGGTGCAGACATCACATGTACCATTCTGATTTGTATTAGAGATGCTTCAGTGCTATTTGACTCTGGATCTACGTATTCGTGTGTGTCGTCCTATTTTTCACCATACTTGGTCATGCCTAGTGATGCTATGAGTATTCTTGTCTATGTATCTACACCGGTGGGTTATCCAATAGTGGTCGACCGAGTGCATCATTCCTGTGTAGTAGTGTTTGAGGGTCTTGAGACCCGTGTTGATTTATTTCTCTTGGACATGGTGGATTTTGACGTTATATTAGGGATGTATTGGTTGTCCCCGTATCATGCTATCTTGGATTGTCACGCCAAGACCGTGACCTTAGCTTTGCCAGATTTGCCCCGTTTGGAGTGGAGAAGGACCCCAGGGCATACCACCCGCAGTGTTATTTCATATGTGAAGGCTCGACGCATGGTCGAGAAGGGGTGTTTAGCTTATATGGCGTATGTTCGCGATTCCAGCGCAAAGGTCCCTTCTATTGATTCTGTTCCTATTGTTCGGGAGTTCCCCGAGGTTTTTCCTTTAGACCTGCCGGGTATAATGCCCGACAGGGATATTGATTTCTGTATTGATCTGGCTCCGGGCACTCAGCCCATTTCTATTCCGCTGTATCGCGTGGCCTCTCCAGAGTTGAAAGAGTTAAAGGATCAGTTGCAGGATTTGCTTGAGAAGGGTTTCATTAGACCCAGCATTTCGCCTTGGGGTGCGCCAGTGTTATTTGTTAAGAAGAAGGACGGATCGATGAAGATGTGCATAGATTACCGGTAGTTGAACAAGGTAACGATTAAGAACAAGTATCCACTGTCGAGGATTGACGATTTGTTCGACCAGCTTTGGGGTGAGAAGGTGTTTTCAAAGATAGATCTGAGATCTAGCTACCATCAGTTGAGGATTTGGGCGTCTAATGTCCCTAAGACAACATTCCGCACTCGGTATGGGCATTATGAGTTCTTGGTCATGTCATTTAGGTTGACCAATGCTCCGGCAACATTTATGGAGTTGATGAACCGAGTGTTCAGGCCTTATTGGGACTTGTTCGTGATAGTCTTTATTGATGATATTCTGGTGTACTCCCGCAGCCAAGAGGAGCACGAGCAGCACCTCAGAGTGGTTCTTCAAACTCTGAAGGATAGTTAGTTATATGCTAAGTTCTCGAAGTATGAGTTCTGGTTGAGTTCGGTTGCATTTTTGGGTCACGTTGTATCAGCAGAGGTTATTCAAGTGGACCCGAAAAAGATTGAGGCATTTAAGAACTGGCCTCGACCAGCATCAGCTACAGAGATTTGGAGTTTCTTGGGGTTAGCAGGCTATTACCGTCGGTTCGTGGAGGGTTTTTCATCTATTGCAGCCCCGATGACCAGACTGACCCAGAAGGGTGCCCAGTTCAGATGGTCAGATAAGTGTGAGGGGAGATTTCAGAAGCTCAAGATAACTCTGACTACAACACCGGTATTGGTTTTGCCCACAGGTTTAGGGCCCTATATAGTCTATTGTGATGCTTCCCGTATTGGGCTTGGTGCAGTATTGATGCAGGATGACAGAGTTATTGCCTATGCTTCGAGGTAGTTAAAGATCCACGAGAAAAATTATCCGATTCATGATCTAGAGTTGGTAGACATTGTTCATGCTTTGAAGATTTGGAGGCATTATTTATATGGGGTGGCGTGTGAGGTGTACACTGGTCACAAGAGTCTTCAATACTTGTTTAAGCAAAAGAAGTTGAACTTGAGGCAGAGGAGGTGGTTGGAGTTATTGAAGGTTATGATATTACTATTTTGTATCACCCGGGGAGAGCCAATGTGGTGGCCGATGCATTGAGTAGGAAGTCCGCCAGCATGGGTAGTCTTGCTTATATTCCGGTCAGCCAGAGATCGCTTGCTTTGGATACTCAGGCCTTGGCCAATCGATTTGTGAGGTTGGATATTTCTGAGCCTAGCAGGGTGTTAGCTTGCACGGTCGCTCGTTCTTCATTATTGGTGCGTATTCATGATCGGCAGTTTGATGATCCACATTTGTGTGTCCTGAGAGACACGGTACAGAGGGGAGGTGCCAAGAAGGTGACCTTAGATAATGATGGTGTCTCGCGATTGCAGGGTCGAGTTTGTGTGCCCAATGTTGATGAGATTCAAGAGTTGATCTTAGCGGAGGCCCATAGTTTCCGGTATTCTATTCACCCGGTCGTCGCGAAAATGTATCAGGATCTGAGGCAGCACTATTGGTGGCATAGAATGAAAAAGGATATAGTTGCATATGCGGCTCGATGTTTGGATTGTCAGCAGGTTAAGTATAAGCATCAGAGACCCGGTGGTTTGTTTCAGAGGTGAGAGCTTCCCGAGTAGAAGTGGGAAAGGATTACCATGGATTTTGTTACTGGATTTCCGATGACCCGGAAGAAGTTTGATGCGATTTGGGTCATTCTTGATAGGCTGACCAAGTCAGCGCATTTTGTTCCTATTGCAGCCACTTATTCATCAGAGAGGTTAGCTGAGATCTACATCAGAGAGATTGTTCGCCTTCATGGTGTCCGGTATCTATCATTTCGGATAGGGGTACGCAGTTTACCTCGTGTTTCTGGGGTGCATTTTAGCGAGAGTTGGGCATACGGGTTGAGTTGAGCACATTGTTTCATCCTCAGACGGACGGTCAGGCCGAGCGGACTATTCAGATTTTGGAGGATATGCTACGGGCTTGTGTTATCGACTTTGGAGGTTCGTGGGACCAATTTTTTCCTTTAGCAGAGTTCGCCTACAACAACAGCTACCAGCCCAGCATTCAGATTACTCCATATGAGGCATTGTATGGTAGGCGATGTCGGTCTCCAGTCGGATTGTTTGGCCAGGAGAGGCTCAGTTATTGGGTACAGATTTAGTTCAGGAGGCCTTGGATAAGGTCAAGATCATTCAGGACAGGCTTCGTTCGGCTCAGTCGTGAAAAAAGAGTTATGCAGATTGTAAGGTTCGGGATGTAGCTTTCATGGCTGGTGAGTGGGTCTTGCTCCGAGTGTCGCCTATGAAGGGCGTGAAGAGGTTTGGGAAGAATGGCAAGTTAGCCCTAGGTTTATTGGTCCATTTAAGATTCTCGATCGTGTCGGATATGTGGCTTATAGACTTGCCTTGCCACCTAGCTTGTCATTCATGCATCCAGTGTTTCATGTGTCTATGCTTCGGAGGTATCACGATGATCCAGCCCACGTATTAGATTCCAGCACTGTCCAGTTGGACAAGGACCTGTCTTATGAGGAGGAGCCAGTAGCTATTCTAGACCAGTAGGTTCGACAGTTGAGGTCGAAGAGTTTTCCTTCAGTGCGTTTCCAGTGGAGAGGTCAGCCTCCTGAGGCATCAACTTGGGAGTCCGAGTCTGATATGCGGAGCCGTTATCCTCATCTATTTCCCGACTCAGGTACTTCTTTCTTTTGTCCGTTCGAGGACGAACGATTGTTTTAGAGGTGGAGAATGTGACGACCCAAAGGGGTCATCACCTATTTTCTCTTGCATTTTGTGCTTTCGAGACCTTGAAACCTCATTTTTACTTGCCTCGATTTGCGTGCGCAGTCCGGGCGCATAGTCGGAAAGCTTCAATATGACTTCTGTGTAAAAATTGATGAATTTTGATATTAATATGATTAAAGTTGACTTTGTTCAATATTTTGGATAAACATACTCGGACATGTAATTTGACAGTCCTGGAGGGTCCTTTGAAAAATATGGGACTTGGGTATATGCCCGGAATCGAATTTCGAGGTCCCAAGCCCGAAAAATAAATTTGTGTGAAATTGTTTTCTAAAATTAATTAAGGAAAATGGAAAGGAAATTTGATCAGAAGACTATGAAACCGGGCTCGTATTTTGGTTCCGACGCCCGATACAAGTCTTATATGTAATTTAAGCGCTTTCTGTAAAGTTTGGTTGAAAACGGACGTCATTTGACGTATTTAAGACTTAAAAATGGAAAATTTATGTTTTATGAAAAGTTGGAAGAAATCATGCGATTTGAGGCTTGATCCTATGTATATGATGTTAATTTGGCGATTTAATCGTATGGTTTAATTCGTAGGATGTTGTTGAGTTAGTGTGTGTGTTTGGTTAGGAGCCCCGAGGGCTCGGGAGTGATTCGGAGGTGGTTCGGGGTGTTTTGAGCTTAGGAAATGCAGCAAAATTGCTGCTGTCAATTGTCCAGTTTTTCCTTCTATGCGATCGCATAGGATAGGCCGCGA
Source organism: Nicotiana glauca (assembly GCA_026770625.1). NCBI lineage: Eukaryota > Viridiplantae > Streptophyta > Magnoliopsida > Solanales > Solanaceae > Nicotiana > Nicotiana glauca. Next base: position 11,260 of record MDKF010437874.1, on the reverse strand, counting down.
CCGCATAGAGAAAATTGCTAAGGCTCAGGAATCCTTCTATGCGATCACATTATAGCCTCCGCGATCGCATTGTACAAAAACTCAGCCCCCTTTATTTTATTTTATGCGTTCGCAATACTTCTGCAATCGCAGAGCTCATCCAACCTGACCCTATGCGATCGCATCCCCTCTTTTGCGATCGCATAGGGAATTTTTGCCCAGTTATTTTAAAAGCCTAAAAACAGAACAATGATGGGATTATTCCAAATTTTACACGAGCTCTTCTTCTCCACTGCCCCTAGGCAACTTGTAGAGCGATTTTTCACCAAATATTCTTGGGTAAGTATTATCTAACTCGTTTTTTTTCATTTTCTATCATTATCCATTGAAATCCTAAGCCTAAAACATGTAATCTAGTAAAGTTAGGGCTTTTCGATTTTCTTCGATTTAGACCTCGTTTTTGGTCAAATTTGAAAATAAATTGTATATTCGGGCTCGTGGGGGAATGTGTGATATGGAATTGGTTCGAACCTCGTGTTTTGACCAAGCAGGCCCGAGATCGATTTTTGAAATTTTGGGAAGAAAGCTTAGAAATTCATATTTATGCATTGGGTTTAGTTTGTTTAGCTATTATTAATATTGTAAAGTCATTATTTCATAGATTTGGCTGAGTTGGAGCCAAATTCGAGGGGTAAAGCTATACTAGAGGCTTGAGTTGAGTTTGAAGCATTCGAGGTAAGTGTTTGGTCTAACTTTGGCTTGAGGGAATATGAGTAGAGTCTTATTTGCTAATTGCTATTTGTCGAGTACTGTATATAGAAATGGTGACGAGTATCTATACACCGGTATCGAGCATGACCGTGAATCCTGAATTACTAAATTATCGAATTCTTGATTGTTGTTTATGAGGACTTGGTTGGAAATCTTTAACACTGAGCCAATAATTGTTGAGAGTGAGTATTGATTTAATTGTTTTAAGTAGACATTGAATAAGTTTGATTATAGCTGGATCTTCCTTGCCGGGATAGTTTATTATATTATCTTGTTCCCTTACCAGGATAGTTTAATCTATATTGTCTTGTTCCCTTGCCGGGATAGTATATTATAACATCTTTCTCCCTTGACGGGATTATTTTGTGTATTGTGTTGAATGAAATGTGATCGAGTGGTACACCTACCACGTGATATTATGAAATGGGATCGAGTGGTACGCCTACCACGTGATATTATGAAATGGGATCGAGTGGTACGCCTACCACGTGATATTATGAAATTGGATCGAGTGGTACGCCTACCACGTGATATTATACGAAATGGGATCGAGTTGCACGCCTTCAACGAGAGGAAATTAAAACAAGTGAAGTGGTTTGTTTTTCCTTATTCTGTGTTAGAAGAAATCAGATGTAGTTTCTTTTGTTATTCCTGATATTCCGGTTTATCTACTACCCCATAAGCATGTTCCCCTCCCAGTTTTAATTGCTTACTTTGCGCTGTTATTTTGTTGTACTTGTATATATAGCACAGGTTTATCTGGTAGTCTGGTCTAGCCTCGTCACTACTTCGCCAGGGTTAGGCCAGGCACTTACCAGCACATGGGGTCGGTTGTGTTGATGCTACACTCTGTGCATCTTTTGCACAGATCTAGGTGTTGGAGCAACATTTGAGTAGCAGCAACATTCTGGGAGCGAGCTTCAGTCAGGGACATTCGAGGTAGCCTTGCTGACGTCCGCAGGCCCGGAGTCCCTTTCTATTTTATTCAGTTTGTTATCATTTGTACTGAAGCAGACAGTTTTATGTTTCATTCAAACCTTGTATTTAGTATTCTCTAGACGTTCGTGAGTATTGTGACACCAGTCTTGGGTAGAGGATTTTGTTAAATTTCCGCATTTCTTTTAGATAATTATATTTGAGACTTCTGCTTTATTATTAAATGCTTCATTGTTTTTAATATTGTCGATGTTCGCTAAAAGAGGTAATTGATAATTGGCTTGCCTAGCTCCTATTAGTAGGCGCCATCACGACTTTCGAGGGTGAAAAATCCAGAATCGTGACAGCTATGCTCTTCTAAATTATAGCTTTAGTCAAAATTCCATTTTTTGGCTAAAATAAGCATCTCAATATTTCACCTAAACATTCAGAGAGAATTTAAAATTCTAAAAAAGAGCAAAGAAGTACAAACAAACCCATAAACATACAGACGTTCGAAGACTCCATTTCATGTTTTGGGTTCACATTAAAAACTCTTTGTATCTCATATAGAATGTTATCTATTGTCCAACTCTCCGCTTTCATTATTTGATCTTTGTTCCTTGCATACACATCAGTTGCTATTCAGAGGTAGTATTATAGAAGTTACTATTGATATATTAGACAACGGAAAGAAGAAAATAAAATGACTACATGAGTTCTTCATAATATTGCATATATATTAATAAATTAAATAAATTATTAAGTAGAGGATAATTTAGTTATTCAGTTTTTGAAGGACATTTTAGTAAAATAACTTAATCTAAAAGTCTTCACACTTATAATATAGTAAGTATAAGTATAAATATGACATGATAAGATATGACGATATGATATACTGCACTCCATTAGTTTCATTTTACATATTTCGATCATTATTTGGAATGTCAAATATATTTTTTCTAAAATTGTGATTTCTCATGCGTTTTATAAAAAATTTACTTATAAAAGATTGTGACTTGTCGTTGTACTTTTACACAGTTTATAAATATATAAGTATGTAATTTTATAATTCAAATTGAGAGTGACAATTACATTGTCTCATCATTTGTACTCCAACACATTGTACTATTTAAAACAGATAAGTGAATTAGCAATTAGTTGTCCACTCACTTATCAGATAAAACTAATGCAGGTTACAACTTGGTGCGTGTGGCATGGTTAATGTTTATTTGTATGCCGTCCCTACCATTTTCGATTTTTTAATTCGCAAGTCAATCGTTAATTAGAGTAGGCTTAAATGAGAATAGATAATAGATTACTTCCATGAGTTACACCATATCAATAGAGTCGTAATCACCTGTCTAATCAGTAATTAACTACAATAAAATATCAGTAATCCTTTTATGTGGTTTATACAGAAGAGTAAAATCTAGATGTTTTGTTTGTTTAATGACAATTTCATTTGATTCTTGTGTCTTTGTTCAAGACTAATTAAACATCTTTCTTTTTGGATACTCGTTCATTCAGCGACAAATGCATGTATCTATAATCTATCCGTTTCGTTAATTATCATGGTGAATCTTTTCTTCATTTGAGAGGTTTATTTGCCTTTTTTTTTTTTTAGTTCCTCACCCGATATTTAGTACCTGCATTGGGACCCGACTAAATGCGAATTTGCATTGGGAAGTTCTGTTGTAGGCATATAAATTTATTCGAATTAAATTCGTAAAATAATTTGGACTGTATTTTAAATCCAAGATATATTAGTTCAAATAAATTTATTGTGCTATATAATTAGATTATTAGTTATATAAGTCCAACATATATGGATTAAATAAATAAGTCTTAATCCATTGGGCTAGTCCATTTAATTGGACTAAAATGATGAGCCACTTCATTATGCCCAAGATATCATCTTCATAGAGGCTCGATTTTGTGCCACGTGTCAAAATGTGACACCCCAAGTCAAATGGAAGAGCCAATGAGATCATGCCTGTCACGACCCGGATTTTCCACCGTCGGAATCGTGATTGCACATAACTCTTGAATGCTAGCCAAGCCAACAATTACGGTTTTAACACATTAACGATTTACCCAAACAAAAATAAAATATAACCAAAGCTAAACAGATATAAAGTGCGAAAGTGTTATAATAGCTCAAAACTCCAAATCTCCAATACATGTCTACCCCAATGATCTGGTGTCACAATTCACAAACGTCTAAGAAGTTCTACAAATACTGGTTTAAAAGAATTACAATTGTTTACGAAATGGGAAGAGACATAAAATCCAAAATAGAGGGAAGGAGACTCCAGGGTCTGCGGACGCCGGCAGATCTACCTTGGGTCTCCCGTGGACTGAAGGCAGCAGCCCAAACTCTACTCATGAGGTCCAGCATCGAAATCTGCACAGAAAGTGCAAAGTGCAGTATCAGTACAACCGACCCCATGTACTGGTAAGTGTTGAGCCTAACCCCGGTGAAATAGTGATGAGGCTAGGGCACGATAGCAATATAAACCTGTGTAGTTACATCATATACGAGAAACAATAATAACATAAATTTAACAGATAAATATGGGAAAGGGAGACATGCCGGGAGGAATATCAAATTCTGACAGTAAAGTAAAGAAGCAAGGTAAATGTCAAACTTTGAACCAACAAGAATGATAACACAGTAACACGTGCACGACATCACCCTTCGTGCTGTTACTCTTGTCCTCACCATAAAATCAATAGAAACGGTACGACATCACCCTTCATGCATTAATTCTCTCATAATCATGGCACGACATCACCCTTCGTACATTAACACTTATTGAATATGGCACAACATCACCTTTTGTGCATTAACACTCTCTCACAATATCTTACACGGCATCACCCTTCGTGCTTTACACTTTTCCTCACCCAAACAATAAAACAATAATACCGGCAAGGGAATCAGCTATAACCAATCTCGTTTCAACAATTAAATTCACAATGTGAGTCTCAACTCGAGTCAATACTCAACAATTGTTCAATACCAAGAAAAATATCATAAGACATGTTCAACATGGAGAATCATCAGTTTAAGCATGAACATTACATAATAAGAAACACAACAGTCACAATATGAGACTTATTTACATGCTCAACATCAACGTATAGATACTCGTCACCACACCTATATATCGTATACAACATTAACACGTAGCAAATAATACAACAACACATATTTCCTCAAGCTAAGGTTAGACCAAACACTTACCTCGATTGCACGGCCAAACTCAAGCCTCAAATACGCTTTTCCTTTGATTTCCACTTTAAAACCATCTGAATCTATGCATAACTAACTATTTAACATCAGTTAACGCTAAATAAACCAATTCTAATGCATGACCATAGATTTTCCAATATTATCCCCAAAAGTCAAAAATCGACCCCAGGCCAGCTTGGTCAAAACTCGAAGTTCGAACCAAATCCCGATTACCCATTCACCGACGAACCCAAATATGCAATTGGTTTTGAAATCCGATCTCAATTTTAGGTCCAAATTCCCAAATTTCGAAATTCCTAAATTATACTCAAGAACACCCAATTTCCCATGAAAAATCCTAGATTATGAGATGAAATCATGTAAAAAGAGGAAATAGATTGAAGAAAATGAGTTAAAAATCATTTACCTATGCTTTGCGGAGGAAATCTCCTTTGGAAAATCGCCTATGGGAGCTTAGGGTTTGAAAACTTGAGAAATGAGTTCAAAATCCCGTCTAAGTCATGTTTTGATCAGTTGTAGATGTTGCACTTGCGACCAGAGCTTCGCAATTGCAAACCTCACAAATGCGAGACAGGTGTCACAAATGCGAACCTGCTGCATTCCTGCTACTTTCTCAATTGCGAACCTTTGGTCACAATTGCGAAGGCTGACCCTCCCTGTTGACTTCGCAAATGCGAACTGTGCTAGCCCAAGGCTTCTTCGCAATTGCGATAAAACTCTCGCAATTGCCAAGCATGTAAAGCTCGCAAATACAAAGCCTGATCTCGCAATTGCGAGATCAGAGGCCTACAACAAATACCAGACGCAACAATAGATTTTCTAAATCCAAACTCACTATGTGTCCTGTCCAAAACTCACCGAGCCCTCGGGGCTCTAAATCAAATATGCACACAAGTCTAAAAATATCATACGGACTTGCTCGTGTGATAAAATTGCCAAAATAATATCTTAAATAACGAATTTAATACCAAAACTCATGATTCTTAAGAACACTTGAAATTTATATTTTTGCAACCAGACGTCCGAATCACGTCAAATCACTTCCGATTTTTATCAAATTTCACAGACATGACTTAAATATTATATCAAACATATATCGGGCTCCGGACCCAAAATACGGGTCCGATACCAACGATATCATTCACTATTCCATTTCTAAAAGTCCTTATATTTTCCAGCAAATAATATTTTTCAAAAATTTATTTGTTGGGCTAAGGACCTCGAAATTCGATTCCGGACATACGTCCAAGTCCCATATTTTACTATGGACCCTATGAGACCGTCAAATTACGGGTCCGAGTCCGTGTACCAAAAACGTAGACCGAAGTCAACTTTAATCAATTTTAAAGGTAAATTTTAATATTTTTCTTAAACTTCACATAAAGGCTTTTCGGAAATGTGCCCGGATTGCGCACGCAAATCGAAAAAAGGGAAAATAAGGGTTTCAAGGCCTCGAAACCCGGATTCGGATTCTAAAAAAAAGATAAACATTTGGCTCATTGTGAGCACGTGATTTTTGCCCTATGTGTGAATTACTCCCACAAAATCGAAATAAAAATTGTTTGTTTTATGGTGTGCAAATGTTGTGAATTTTCGTGGTATTTTCTTCGTTGTTTGTGCTTCTGTGTCCACGTTTATTTATTTAAATCAATATGTTACATGTGCGTTCAGGATTTTATTCTACAGTTAAGAGTAATTAAGTTAGTTTTAGAAAAATAAAGAAATCACAAAAATAATGTATTTTTGCATTTTTTAACACTTAATGTCCAAATGGTGTGACTTTATTTTTAATTGCTATTTGATTGTGTGGTGATTGTTATTGAGAGTTAACTAGCACTTTTATAAGTTAATTTGGTTCTATAGGTTAATTTGAGATGGTTAAAATTTTAGTTTTAATTAATTATGAAATAAAAAGAAGAGAAAAGAAATAAAAAAAATGAAATAAAAGAACAAAAATCGGACTGGGCCGCCTCATTTTGGCCAAAGTCCAGGCCCAAAATATTTTTTCACCCGGTCTAATTACTCAATCCACGAGACCTCCCCAAACGACGTAGTACAAGTCAAATACTACGTTGTTTTGATGGCTATCCATCTCAACCGTCCATTTGATCACCATCCAACGGCTCAAAACTCTCATCCCTCACCCGCCTAAGAAACCCGACCCATTCCCAACCGGGTCCGCCCCATCACCATACCAAACGACACCGTCTCCATATAAGTAAATGATCTAGGCCATTGATCTCGTTTGATCAAACGGCCAGGATCAATTCCCCTGCCTAGTATATAAATCCCAAACAAACCCCACCCCCCTAGAACCCCCCCTCTTCGTCTCTCCAAAGGTCTTCAGAGATCGGACCTCGCTCCGCCACTGACCGCCCGCCGGAAATCGCTCACGGCGACGGTCAGTCACCAAACCTTCCCAAAATTACACCGTCTCTTCATCTCAACCCCCTCATCTCCATGCCACATTTTCCCTCGAATCCAAACCTACCGCGTCGAATATCATCTAAGGCTTGAACCCTAGCGCCGCCCTAAGATTCCCCGGTGGCGGCACCACCTCCAAATAGCCCCATACTCACACCCTATGATCTCCTTGATCCCTTCACCTCTAATCCACGAATAGTTGCCCTCAAATCCTTCCCTGGAGTTTCGAATATTAAATCACAGAATCTGAACCCTATTCTTTTAATCAAAAAAAAAAAAACTCAACTAGCGTAGAAGGATCTTTGGGGCGAATGGGACCTTAGCCGTGTGCTTTCATACTGAAAACACACGATTAAGGTCTGCTTCAATCCAAATCAAAGGAACAAGGGGTAACTCCTAGTATTTGGTCCGCCTGATTCCGGGTATTTTCAAACCTTTTTCTTCTCTTTTATCTTTTATTTTTGTTTAAATTCCTGGTCCTCTTCTCCTCGACTTCATTTCTGTTTCTGTGTCCGTGTTGAATTAAGTCTGTTCGTATGCTAAAATTAGGGGTTAGTTCATCAAATGAGTGGAATTAGTTAGTCGTCACATTGAATTGAATCGATTAGTCATTTGAATATCCTGAATTTGTCAATCTCTTTAAGTTCTTCTGATTGGTCATTCTTGTTGGTTTCAAACTCAGTTAAATATATGTTTCGCCTCATTGTTTTCAACTCATTTATCTTAGTGATTGATTGATTATTGTTGCTTGATTGTTGATTGGAACAGGTTAATTTGACTGTAGCTAGTTTGTTGTTTTTGTTTAATTAGTGTTAAGAAAGACTGGTTCAATTCACTGAAGGGGGATGGGGATTAGGGTAATAGTCCTTAGGGGGTAATTTGGGATATAAAATTTCTGAAAGTGTGTTAGTTTGAGTGGTCTGTCAGTAGGAATAATATACTGTTAAAATCTCAGATTTAATTAATAGAAAGAAGGGAATGATGGGTTGGCTTAGCACTTTTGCTAGTGGAAAATCAGAAGTAGCATGGGTTTAAAAGGGAATTTAAATAAAAAATAGGTTGTCAGTACACCTTTGAATTAAAATTAGACACTCTAGTGGAATTCTAAGGAATGTCATGGGCAGAATTAGTTTTAAATCTGCCCTGAGTACTTTTAAGAGAGGGAAAGCAAAAGAGTGAGGGAAGAATGATTGAAAAGATTAAGGGGTGCACATGTGCTAAGGGAATAACAGGTTGGAAAGTTGGAACACTTTGAATTTAAAAAAGGGTTTGTTTTGTCTATAAAAAGGAGCAGAAAACAGAACTGAAAAAGAAAAAAAGAGAAAAAATTGGAGAAAAAAAGTCTGAAAAGCTAAGAGTTTAAGAAAGAATACAGAGAAATACATAAAGAAGGGAGGTCTCTTTTGGGATTGGAGAAAAACACCAGTCTACTACTATTTGTTTGAAGCTTCAAACTCTTGATCCTCGAATGTCTAAAAACCAGAAAACTATTGTTCTACAACTTCTAGTTCTTTCTGTTTTCTACCAGTAATCGTGTTTGGATTTGCTGGGTTCATACTTTGGACAATTTGATATTTGTTTTGGATGCTTTATCCTGCTCCATTGCTGTTGGTATTTTGCTGCATGATTCTAAGCCTGGGTTGCTGTTAGCATACTGTTACATTGTCGTGTTATCGCTGTCATTACCCGCGGTTGATTTCCTCCTTGTCTTTGTTTTCCATATCCAGGTACACAATTGTATTCCTCAAAGTGCTGAGTAAATGAAGTTTCATTTTGCTATTTTGCTTGCTGAATTTATTAGTTCGAATTGTAATTGACTTAAGGTTCATTATGAAGGAATTGTATAAGGACTGTGTGAACCTTGTTATAGCTAGTAGATAAGTTTATGTGCAATTTGATATTCCTGTTAGGTTGATAGAACATCTGTTACGTTGTTGTCAAGCTTTCCACAGCGAATCTATATGCGAACTATTCTGAAAAAAAAAGAAGCCATTAACAGTGTTGGCAGCCTTCTGTTTAGAGTAAATATATCCACATGTTGAGTTGAATTGTTAGATATCCTTATATAGTCAAACATCTGAATAAAATATGTTCATGAAGTAGAATTCAGTTTTGCCGATTTTTTTTAACTTTCACATACTGTAATTGCTCCATGTTCAGTTCAGTATTATAAATATTGTATTTTGGCTTATTAATTCCAGAAAAATAACCATCTAAGTCTTAATGTGTATTAGGATGAAACGTTGAATAATATGAGCAATAAGCAGTGTATTTAATTTGAATTCCCCTTAGGTATCTAAGTCATATACTGAATTTGCATTTAAATGTTCATAATTACAGCAATTCAAAACGTTAACACACATATGAGAATCAATATAATCAGCTAAACAAATAGCTTGACAACTTATTGGGCTCGTACTCTAGGCCCAATTACAAGCTTTCAATTTTGAAGCCAAAACAATAGTTCTAGATTTAAGCCCACCTCGGGCCTGGGCTTCTCGCTACAAGTCCAACTATGCTTTGTTTTGGACATATAATCCGTTATTTTTTTTAGACAAATCGATAAAAAATGTCTCTTATTCAACATATTGTTAAGTCCTCACAAACATGTTAGTTAGTTAAGTTTGCTTTTAAGAGATAAAAAAAAATAGAAAAATCGTAGTCACTTTAGGTCGGCCTTTAAATAAAAAATGAGATGAGCCTCGCCAAATAAAATGCATAAACTGCGGGGCCCTCATGATTGTATATATTAAAAATACTTAGACTTCGGAATGAGCTGTTTAGCGAATTGCACGGTCTTCCCCAAATAATAACGCGTTAGACTCTTTAAGCGCGTGTTAATAATTCTATCTTCTTAAATACGGGTGCACATTTATGTGACCCAAATTCAAACCTCAACGAAGTCGAAATGTGTCAAAAACCACGGGTGCACTGGTGCGACGTGGTTCGAGGTACATTTTTACAACGTTGCAATTCTTTGTTAAAAAAAAATAATAGTAATAATAATAAAAACGGTAAAGAGTTTTAAACTTGTACATAAGTTCATATTTGTTAAAAATCAGATAATTAAGCCGAATATAACAGTTGAGCGACCGTACTAGAACCATGGAACTCGGGAATGCCTAACACCTTCTCCCGGGTTAATAGAATTCCTTATCCGGATTTTTGGTTCGCGGACTGTAATACAGAGTCAATCTTTTCCTCGATTCGGGATTTAACCAGTGACTTGGGACACCATTAATCTCCCAAGTGGCGACTCTGAATCTCTTAACAAATGAATCCCGTTTCGATTGTCCTTTAATTGAAAAAACTCCCTTTACGCCCTTGCGGGTGTAGGACGAAAGGAGGTGTGACAGCTCTGGCGACTCTGCTGGGGATAGTTTTTAAAAGCCCAGAACCACTGGTTCAGGGTTAGAAATTCGAGCTTGTGATAAATTGTTGTATTTTGGCTTTATTATCTGATATTTTCATATGATCTGTGCTTAATGTGCAAAACGATACTTTTTACCGCTTTAATATTATTTGAACTGTACATATGAACTGTGCCGAAACCTTCTCTTCTTACCTCCGGGGATGTGCTTACTGGTTGAGACTCCCTATTTTGTTAGTGTCATACCCTAAAATAATGTCGCGACCCAAACCCCGGTCGTGATGGCGCCCAACACATTGCTGGACAAGCCCGACCATTTTCCTTTTACCATTCCAATTATTATCTCAAATATTCCAAATTAGGTAAAATCTCTCTTTCTTTTTTTCATAATAATGATAAGAGTGCGGAGAACAAAATAACCGAAATAACAGCCCATCAGGATCTGGTGTCACAAGTCTGAGCCTTTGCATACAACGGAATAATATCCTAAACAAGCCGAGTCTAAAGCAAGAGTAAAAGAGATAACGGGAAGGAGAGATCGG
>MU679321.1:25251-36263 GCA_026770625.1 Nicotiana glauca | reverse complement strand
CAGTTGCAGGTATTGATCACCCGATAGCGGGTTGTTAGCAGATTGGAGGTAATACTGTTGTAGCTGAGCAAGGTGACCGCCAGTGTTTGCGGCACCGGACTTCATCTTGAACTTCAGATTGCGTTATATATATATATAGTTGACTCTGTAGTTGGGTTCCTACATCTTAGATGCTCGTGACTTGTGACACCCCGGTAGGGCTGAGTTGGGTTGTATATATATTGTTAATCGACGTCATTTAAGCTGTATTTTCTATTCGATATGTTTAAGAATTGTTAAAAAGGCGATTTGGGTTAGTTGGCTGGCCTTGTCTTCACGAGAGGCGCCATCACGACCGGGTATGGGATTTGGGTCGTGACAGATTACCAATAAGGTATTGTGTTGTAGTAAGTCTTAAATAAACATATTCAGTTTCCAAAGTATTCGCAAAAAAGGTTGATTATATTGAGACTATAAATAAAGGAAATATTTAATATCTTTTATTACTACAACTTGTAGCGGGATAATATGTATGTGAAAAGCTACCCGCTTTATTCTTCAATTTGTACTACATAAATAAAAGATTACCATAATGAAGTGGATATTTTATTGATATAAAATCCATATCGTTATAAACTTAGAGTTTATTCATAATTGCACACATCATGGTGTAAATCTGAAGTTTATCAATATTGATAATTTATTCAGTTGACATAATTGGTTTAGCCATATCAATTTAAGTATGATGTGAAAAAATAAAAAAGAACTAACATGGGTAAATATTAAAGAACTAGAAAGTTCTTTACGAATTCTCTTACATTGCTTGTTCTCATTAATTAGTAGACCAATTAAAATTGGGATTGAATCCCATGAATGCTGGAAATATCAAAGGTGAATAGGGCCCATTCACCTGCCATGTATACCACATAAGATGCATCTATGAGATGGTTGCATGTGCGATTATTATTAACCCGCAACCTGGTGTTTGCGAGGTAACTTGCTCAATAATTTAATTTAGAGCATATTCCAGATTTTCTATTCAAGAAGTTCATCTTGATAAGTTGGTCTACATCACAGTTGGTTTAGCAAAATAATTTATTGAGTGCCTCCACTTAATAGCTAAACTATTGCTTGTGAGAACAAAGTTATCTATATCAGTTTGATATGCGTTATATACCAAAGTATATTATTTTGTCCCCTCACAAGTGGTTCAGGGTCAGGAACCAAATAATTCCGTATTATTATTATTGATATGCAGTGTATATTTTGATTAACACCTTAAAGCACAAAGATGAGTTCTCAAAGTTGAGAAAACAAGTTAGTTTTTCTAACATGAGGGGGAGACAAGATACAATAGTTGAGAAAAAGTTACATGGAATGAATTATCATTTAAACATCTAGATCCTCGAATAAAATAATATGAACTTGAAGTTCATAAAAGGATAATTCATGTGCAATTTATTGCAAAGCATATCAGACGCATTTGCTGACCCAAAGAAAGTAATTATATTCTCATTGCAAATGCTCATATTAAATCCTAGAAGGACAAAGTCTATGGTAAGCTTAAAGCGTATAGACAATCGGTTTCAAATAAACTTCTTGATAAAGAAGATGAGCAAATTATCAAAATGATCATAATAAAGGAGGCAAGTGATCTAGAAGATCACATGACATAACACTTCATAATATCTCATGAGAGATTCAGGTACCTGAATATATGAATGAAGAGATCTCTATGTTATGTCATTATGAAAATACATTGAAACTGATATAAAATCATTGTCGACGTCAACCTTCAAGAAGCTAGTGAACAAGATTGGGATGTGAAGGCTCAAGGATGTGAATTGATGCTCTCATCAGGGAGAGTTATTGCGCGTTGCACTCTTTTTTCCTTACAAGGTTTTGTCCTACTGGGTTTTCCTTGCAAGGTTTTTAACGAGGCAACCAAAAGGCGTAATATTAGATATGTGTACTCTTTTTCCTTTACTAGATTTTTTTTTCCAATTGGTTTTATTTTAGTTAAGGTTTTAATGAGGCACATTACTTATTGAGTAGACATTCAAGGGGGAGTGTTAAAAATAGAATTCTATTTGGAGTGAATGTCTATCTTGTAGAGAGTTTTACTTTGTGACTAAGTCATTTTCCCCCTATAAATAGAGGGGTCTTACCCCATTGTAAATCATCCCAAAATTCAATAAGAATTCCCTCTCTCTCTCTCTCTGCACTATTGCTCTTGTTCTTTTATTATTTTATAACAATAGATAAATTTTAGATTATTTGTATTCTAATTGTAAATGCTTTATTTTTTGTTCTCACAAATCAAAAACGACTAAAACTTCTATAAATTTTCTGCAAAAAACGCAATTATGTCAAAAATTCTAATTAAACTACAATCAAATGAGAATTGGGATATTAAAATTTAATATACCCAGTTTGTAGATATTTTGTAGATGAATTGTAGATTATTTCTATTCTGATTGTAGATGAATTATTTTCTGTTTTCACAACTCAATTCTAATACCACTACCCAAATACCCATTATCCTTTACCCTACCTTCTACGTATAAAAACACAATTAGGAAACCTAAAAAAATCAAATCCTAAATACCTTCCCCTAGAAACGGCTCCATCGGCTCCCTTCTAAAAAAATGAAAGTAGAAAAAACCGCTCCCCAAAAAGAAGCAGAAAAATGGCGCAACGATGGAATGCATTTCTTTTTCTTTGGATTTTTCTCAAAAAAAGACAAAGAAAAAGAGCTCCGTTCTTTAATTCATACCAAGTATATTTGTATCACTATCATGCTAATATTCATGCCTGTTTTAGATTATAAATCATTTTTAATATTATTATTATATTTCGTATTTATTATTGAACGGAAATAGTAGTATAAATACGAAAAAGTTTAATTAGTCATTTGATCATCTGAAACTTGTAATTGCAATTGACGTCGATGTCTCCTTTGTAAGGCCAAGTGGCAAAAGCAATGTTTGACAACAGCTATGTTTCACTATAAGGAGCATTCTCTTAACAAAGGGGACACTTTATTGGATTAAAATATGCTTATAATTCAGCCCCCTACTCTTAAATTATATAGTATCAAAATACTAAAAACAAAAAAGCACAATTGAAATGATGGAATTGATACGAATTTGACAGTTTAAAGAACGAAACTAATCTTTATTCTGATTTTATTATTATCGAAAAGAAAAGACATTCTTTAATCTTATCTGCTGTGTTAATTGTACCCTTAAAATACATTATGATATAGAATTGATAATTTGGTATACTAAATGTAATTATATCAAACTTTAAATATAGAGGGTAATAAGATTTCCTATATGTATAGAAATGTTAAAATTCCATACAAAGAAGGTATGCTTCCTTTATGTAGTGGGCTAGTGGCGGTGATTTTCTAAAATCTTGGTTGATTTTAGAGTTCTATTATAAGCAAAATTCTAAAATTTTACAATTTTACCCACTATGGTATTGTCTTTTTCCAAAAAGAATTAAAAATTTGAGGGTATAAAAGCTGATTAACATTTCAAGAATATTTTTGTGGTTGAACATTTGGCGTTTCAACATTCGTGCTTCTATAATAATATAAATATATAAATTATTTATATATTTAGTTAACGAAGATCAAACAAAAATGGAAGATCTGCAAGAAGAAGGAAAGACTATTGATTCAGTGAATACATGCTTACTCTATAAAAGGGAAGGAGCCTTGGGAAGCTACAGTTAATCAAGCTTCTTGGTTAACTAAGAAGGTGCCGCAAACCGCAAGCCGCAAAGTACTTGAATGAAGCAGGGGTCAACAAAAGAGAGGTCCTACATTCAGAAAGCTACTCAATAAGGGAGACATATAATAAGCTACAAGGTGATCTTCCTAAAGTACCTTGGAGACGTACGTGCAACATTCAAGGATGTCCAAAATGGCTTTTCCTCTTGTATCTAGTACTTCAGGGCAGATTATATACTAGGGATAGAATGAGAAAAATAGGGTGTTGTAGCCTGCCAAACAAGCTCATTCTGTGAAGACGACCTAGAAATCCATCAACACAAGTTCTTTGAATGTATATACTCAGCAAATATGTGGCAGAAGCTCCTTTCATGGAAAGGAATAACAGGCAAAAATAGGGATGGGACGAGAAAATCACTTGGGCCATTACACACGCAAATGGGAGACATACTTAAGCAGAGGTTTATAGGACTACCTTAGCAGCTATTGTATATCATATTTGGTTAAAAAAGAATTATAGAATATTTTAATAAATGAAGAGAATCAATGCTACGAAAATGATAATCTAGGAGGTACAAGTTATGACCCGGAATTCCCACTACGGGGACCGTGATGATGTATAACATTTCACTTGCTAGGCAAGCCAAATGAATTCAAGCCCACCAAAATAAGAAATTAAAGTAAAGAAGTTAGTATGTGAAAATGAATTCAAACCTC
The DNA here is from genome assembly GCA_026770625.1 of Nicotiana glauca. Lineage (NCBI taxonomy): Eukaryota > Viridiplantae > Streptophyta > Magnoliopsida > Solanales > Solanaceae > Nicotiana > Nicotiana glauca. The sequence goes on along the minus strand of MU679321.1, from coordinate 31,828 downwards.
ACTATCAGAATGTCACGACCTGGAATTTTCACCGTCGGGACCGTGATGACGCCTAACATTTCACTTTCTAGGCAAGCCAACGTTAGAAAAATTTGCTTCTTTTAACCATTTAAATGATGACGTTAATAACGAATTGAAATAACAGATATATTCTAAATATAAATGCGGAAACTAAACCAGCCAAACGTCTATTACAATTCCATGAACCTGGTGTACAACAACACGAAATTCAAAAGTAATACATATAAAGGTTTGAAATAAGTACAAAGCTGTTTGAATTAAGTTATACAGCTAAAAGAAAAGAGGATAGGGACTCCAGGAGCTACAGGCGCTGAATAGCCATACCTCAAGTCTCTGTCGATGTTCAATTCGGGCACTCTAATAACCGCCGCTAGGATTGACTCCAAAATCTACACAATGTGCAGAGTGTAGTATCAGTATAACTGATTCCATATACTGGTAAGTGTCGAGCCTAACCTCAATAAAGTAGTGATGAGGCTAAGGAGGGTCACCTACATTATAACCTGTACGCAGTATATAACAATGACAGAATAGTGCGAATACTGAATAGAATTTAAAAACCCAACAGATAATGTTAACCACAGGCTCGAAAATAAATCAGTGTCACTCAGAATCTATCAATATTTACCATTCAAATAATAATATTGGGAAACAATGTAGCTCAGGAAATGGAAACATATATATTATTGCGGCGCGCAACCTGATCCCACTAGACAACACAAAATCCTCTCTTATTCCACCTTAACAATATCAATAACAGTAAATAATATAGGTTTGTTGTGGCGCGTAACTTGATCCCATCATATATAAATATCAATATCACAATTCACCCTTATTCCACTATATCAATCCACCCTTGTTTAATATATTGCGGCGTGCAGCTCGATCCTACCATATCAGAACCAAACACTCAGTGTACCCAGTCAAATCAATAATCCAAATCACAAGTGCTTTACGATGAATAAATATCAAACTGAATCAAGAAAAGGAAGCATTGTTCAATATAGAATGTACACAAATATTACTACACATAAAGACCAACCAGCAATTTATAATTACAAGGTGCAAACAAGTCAAATTAAACAGATAACAGGGATTAGGGAAACTATGAAAATATCTAACATGGTTAACAGAAGAGATATTGATTAACACGTAGCATTTAAGCATGAAAAGCATTTAGAGCATATAACAATTAAGACATGGGAGGAAACAGTTAAGGAAAAATAGTAATTCAGGAAAAACAGATAATTTGGCGGCGTATAAGAACTCGTCACCTCGTATATATACCGCTCACATGAGAATCACAGAGCAAATAGTCTGAGGGTTCCTAATCCCTCAAGTCAAGGTTAGGCACAACACTTACCTCGCTCCAAGGACCACTCAAAGCTCAACCACGGCTTTGCCTTTCAAACTAGCCTCCGAACCAACAATATCTAGCAAATTACCAACCAAACAATTCAAAATAAGCCTTAGGAATCACCCATGATAACAAAAATTCGATTTAAGTCATTATTGAAAAAGTCAACAAAAGTTTTACACCCGGGCTCGCTTGGTCCAAACCCAAAATTCGGACCAAAACCCGACTAACCATTCACCCCGAGCCCGGATATACAATTGGTGTTGGAATCTGACCTCAATTTGAGGTCTAAATCCCCAAATTTCGAAATCCCTGGTTTCTACCCAAAAATCCCCAGTTGCACCATGAAAACCTTAGATTTTAGGTTAAAAATTTGTGAAATGTAATGAAATATTGAAACGAAATGAGTTAGAATCACTTCCCAATGATTTGGGGAAGAAAAGGTTTTTGAAAAATCACCTAGAGGGTTTCTTGTTTTAAAAGTTTTGAGAAATGAGCAAAAATCTCGTCTAAGATAGGTTTTACAAAGCTATAGATGTTGAAAATGCAACCAGGGGTTCACAATTGCGAACCCTGCAATTGAAAGAAACACTTCGCAAATGCAAATCTTCCCCAGCTCTTCTGTCTTTGCAAATGCGAACAGTTGTTCGCAAATGCGGCCTGAGTTGATCGCAATTGCGATTCTGAAATTTGCAATTGAGAATGTCCCCTACCAAGCCCACTTCTCACAAATGCGATGATTCTTCGCAAATGCGAGGCTCGCATTTGTGATTCAGACCTCGCAAATGCAGAATTTGCAGGCCTGAAGCACACCAGCTCTGATTTCAAAGTCCATAACACTCCGTAGCCTATCAAAAACTTACCTGAATCCTCGGGGATCCAAACCAAACATGCGCACAAGTCTTAAAACATCATACGAATGCACGCACAATCAAATCTCCAAAATAACACATATATTACAAATTTAGCACGAAATCAAATGAAATTTTCAAGAACACTTTGAAATTTCTATTTTCACATACGGACGTCCGAATCATGTCCAACCAATTCTATTTCTCACCAAACTTCACAGAAAATTCATAAATACTATATTGGACCTGTACCAGGCTCCAGAACAAAAATACAGACCTGATATCAACAGAGCCAAACATTAATCAGTTCTTAAAACCATTAAATTTTCAAACTTTTAGTTTTCAATAAATATTCATAACTTGAGCTAGGTACCTCCGAATTCGATTCCAGACATACGCCGAGGTTCGATATTTCAATACAGAGCCACCGAGATCGTCAAAATACGAATTCGGGTCCATTTACAAAAACTGTTGACCGAAGTCAACTCAAATGAAGTTTATAGAAAAAATTTCTTATTTTTATCAACTTTTAACATAAAAATCTTTTCGGAAACACGCTCGTACTGCGCATGCAAATCGAGGAGGGAAAAATGGGATTTTAAGTCTTAAAAGCGCAGAATGGAGTTCTAAAATACAAGATGACCTTTTGGGTCATCACATTCTCCACCTCTAAAATAAGTGTTCGTCCTCGAACGGACATAGAAAAGTACCTGAGATGGTGAAAATGTGGAGATATCTACTTCGCATATCGGACTTGGACTCCCAAGTAGCTACCTCAGTGGGCTGACCTCTCCACTGCACTCGAATTGAAGGATAAATCTATGATCTCAACTGGCAAACCTGCCGGGCTAGAATAGCTATCGGCTTCTCCTTATAGGTTAAATCCTTATCCAACTAGACTGTTCTGAAGTCTAACACATGGATGGATCGATGTGATACTTCCAAAGAATGGACATATGGAACACTAGATGAACCGCTGATAAACTAGATAGCGACGCAAGTCTATAAGCCACCTATCTGACTCGCTCAAGAATCTCAAAAGGCCTGATGTACCCAGGGCTCAACTTGCTATTCTTTCCAAACCTCATTACACCCTTCATGGGTGACACATGGAGTAGTACTCTCTCTCTTACCAAGAATGCAACATCATGAACCTTATGGTCGATATAATTCTTCTGCATGGACTGAGCAGTGTAAAGTCTATCTTAAATGATCTTACCTTGTCCAAGGAATCCTGTATCCAATAACCGAGCCTCAATCGGCTCAAAACATCCAACCGACAATCGATACCGTCTACTATATAATGGCTCATGAGGGGCCATCTGGATGCTCGACTGATAACTGTTGTTGTAGGCAAACTCCGCTAGCAGCAAGAACTGGTGCCATGAGCCTATGAAGTCAATAACACAAGCGCAAAGCATATCCTCTAATATCTGAATAGTGCGCTCGGACTGTCCGTTCGTCCGAGGTTGAAATGCTATGCTTAGATCAACCTATGTGCCTAACTCACGTTGCACTACCCTCTAGAAATGTAAGGTAAACTACGTACCTCGATCAAAGATGATAGACAAGGGCACATCATGAAAATGAATGATCTCATAGATATAAATCTTGCCAACGGCTCTGAAGAATAGGTAACTGCCACAGGGATGTAATACGCTTACTTGGTCAGTCTATCCATAATAACCCAAATTGCATTGAATTTTCTCTAAGTCCGTGGGAGTCTAACGGTGAAATCTATAGTGATACGTTCCCACTTCCACTCAGTAATCTCTATCTTCTTAAGCAAACCACTAGGTCTATGTTGCTCGTACTTTACTTGCTGAAAATTTAGACACCAAGCCATATATGCCACTATGTCCTTTTTAATTCTACTCCACCAATAATGCTGCTGCAAGTCTTGATACATCTTGGCGGCGCCCAGATGAATAAAATACCGGAAATTGTAGGCCTCTTCTAGAATCAACTCACAAAGTCCATCCAGATTAGGCACACAAACCCGACCCTGCATCCTCAAAACTCCATCATCTCCAACCATAACCTGCTTAGCATCTTCGTGCCGCACTGTGCCGCTAAGGACAAGTAAATGAGGGTCATCATACTGTCGCTCCCTTATGTGCTCAAACAATAAAGACCGAGTGACCGTACAAGCTAGAACATGACTAGGCTCAGAAACATCCAACCTTATGAACTGATTAGCTAAGTGCTGAACATCTAATGCAAGTGGTCTCTCACCGACTAGAATGTACGCAAGGCTACCCATTCTCATGGACTTCCTACTCAAAGCATCTGCCACCACATTGTATTTCCCGGGATGATACAAGATGGTGATATCATATTCTTTCAATAGATACAACCACCTTCTCTGCCTCAAATTTAGCTCCTTCTGCTTGAACAAATATTGCAAACTCCGATGGTTCGTGAATACCTCACACGACATGCCATAAAGATAGTGCCTCCAAATCTTCAGTGCATGAACAATGGCCACCAACTCTAAGTCATGAACATGGTAATTCATCTCGTGAACCTTCAATTGCTGTAAAGCATATACAATTACCTTGTCACCCTGTATCAATACCGAAACAAGTCCAATACGAGATGCATCACAATATACCGTATAAACCTGTGGGAAAAACCAACACAGGCACCATGGCCAAGAAATTTTGAGCTTCTGAAATCTTTCCTTACACTCATCCGACCATCTGAACGGGGCACCCTTCTAGGTCAACCTAGTTAGCGGGGCTACTATAGATGAAAACCCCTCCATAAACCGACGGTAATAGCTCGCCAATCCCAAGAAACTCCAGATCTCTATAGCTGAAGTGGGTCTAGGATAGATCTTGACTTCCTCAATCCTTTTAGGATCCACCTAAATAACCTCCACCGACACAAAGTTCCCCAAGAAAGAGACCGAACTCAAACAGAACTTGTATTTTGAAAACATAGCATATAACTGCCTGTCTCTCAGAGTCTAAAGAACGAACCGATGATGCTGCTCATGCTCCTCTTGAGTGCAAGAGTTGATCAAGATATTATCAATAAACATAATCACAAAGTAACCCAAATATAGCTTGAACATCCAGTTCATCAAATCCATAAGTGTTGCTAGGGAATTTTTTATGGCAAATGACATCACTAGAAGCTCATAATGCCCATACCGAGTCCAAAAAGATGTCTTAGGGATATCAGATGCCCTAATCCTCAACTGATGGTAGCCAGACCTCAAATCAATCTTTGAAAGCACTTTGTCACCCTGAAGCTGATCAAATAAGTCATCAATCCTTAGGAATGGATACTTGTTCTTGATGGAGAATTTGTTGACTATCGATAATCTATGCACATCCTCATCGATCCATCCTTCTTCTTTACAAATAACAAAGGCGCACCCCAGGGCAAGACATTAGTTATAACAAAGCCCTTATCAAGAAAATCTTGCAACTGCTCCTTCAAACTTTCAACTCTAGAGGGGCCATACGATATAACAGAATAGAAATAGGCTAAGTGCCCGAAACCAAATCAATACAGAAGTTGATATATCTGTCGGGTGGCATCCCCGGCAAGTCTACAGGAAACACCTCTGGAAATTCACGAACGACTGGTATTGAATCCATAAAAGGAACCTCCGTACTAGAATTGCAAACATAAGACAAATAAGCCAAGCACCCCTTCTCGACCATATGCCGAGCCTTCAAATACGAGATAACCCTGCTGGTAGAATAGCAAGGAGTCCCTCTCCACTCTAATCAAGGTAACCTTGACAAGGCTAAGGTCACCGTATCCAATATAGCATGATAAGGTGAGAGCCAATCCATACCCAAAATAATATCAAAATCAACCATGTCGAGAAGTAAGAGATCTACACGATTCATAAGACTCATAACTGTAACCACATACAAATGATAAACGCGATCTTTGATGATAGTATCTCCCATAGGGGTGGACTCATACACAGAGGCACTCAAAGAATCATGAGGCACAACCAGATATGAAGCAAAATAGGACGACACATAGGAATAAGTAGAATCCGGATCAAATAGAATTGAGGCATCTCTACTGCAAACTGAATTTGTACTTGTGATAATCATGTCAGATGAATCTGCCTCAGGCCTGGCTGGAAAAGCATCACTGTCACGCCCCAAATTCGAGGAACATGACCGGCGCCCGACCGGGTATCCCCAGTCAAGCGGATCTTGATTCCTTTTCTATCCCATGTGTTACCCCTCATTCTCATTACCTAATAACCAAGTGAAATAGCTATTTATAGGATATGGACTCCATTAACCAAATTTTATAAACATAACAATAACAATTTCCATTAGCAACTTCATTCACCATAATAAAGGTATTC
>MU679321.1:3867-20682 GCA_026770625.1 Nicotiana glauca | reverse complement strand
AATAATCACTGAAGGTTTGCAGATGTTCATGATGAGATCTCCATAGGTTTTGACTTGAAAAAGGAAGTGTCATAGTGATACATAGAAGGGCATGTTCTCTTATGGTTGTCGTACAAGTGTTGAGAACAAGCACAACGAATTCACTAAATAAGGAATACAATTAGCACATTGTGGAGACATAAAGAGAAAATAATCATTGGTTACAAGATGGACACACTTCTAATATATTAACTCCCCACTGCAATATATGACCATGCCACGAGCAACCACAATACTAGGACAGATTGAGCTACTTACTGCGAGATGTCCCAAGTGGGCACGAAAACCATGGCGACACAAGATATCTGTGATGGGGATGTGAGGATCTCAAATTTTTTTTCCAGAGAGACTTGATGCACACGATGACCATTTCGATTGATATGCACTCATAGGATCAGCACTGAAACGTCCATGTATGTTACTAGACAGTGAAAAGGTTTCATGATGATACTCGTAAGAGAGTAGATTGGTTGATCAAGCCATATAAGCCATACACAACTGAGTAAAAGAGTGACTCGAGAAGGATCACAAATCTTGGATACTTTGCATGGAACTTGACACCACATGTACAAACTTTATGATGGTGCATGTATAGGCACAAGTGAGCAGATGTTGTCCATTTAAATAAAAAATTTCTGTAAGGATTTCATCGGGAATAGAACCTTGATGAAAATTTAGGAAAAACAAGTGGGAAGTATCAATAGTGTTATAACTCAATTCAGGAACATACTTGTAGAGCTTAATTCCATAGGAGGTTGTAAACAATAGAACTATGATCGGGAGACTCTGTAAATAATACGACCCATTCAAAGAGCATGTGCATGAACTGTTTTGTAATTTAGATTCTTTTTAAGAACATATCTATGCAAGGACAAGGAAGTCATAAGGGTTTAACAAAAGGTTTAAACAATCACCACATTACCAAATAAAATGGATCACATAGCTTTCACATAATTTCCATACCTCTAGGCTGCATTTCATAGCCCTTCCATAGGGTTCACATATCAAATTATTCACCTATGCGCTTCATACAATAATAAGGAAATCACAAGTACAAATCAAACACTTTAAATGATCACCACATTATCAAATAAAAGAATCATTCCATTTTCACATATATTAGTCCATCGGCTCTTGGGGCCACAATTATCGCATCAGACTTGGCACTAGGCCACATTTCATAACACAATCTCTTCTTTCCCGCACTTCTCATCATTTCCGCATATTTCATATCAACATCATAATCTGTTTCGTATTCCCTCATGTCATAAGTATCACCAGGTACAATTTATGAGTCCTCGATACATTATCCATACTCTATTTCTCAAAATCATTTGACTTATTTCAACATCTCTAAACATAGAGGATTTCACACAATTTTATTTAATATGTGCAGTTGCAATTTCAATTTAAGGTCTTTGAATTTCAATACATGATTCATATTCCTTGAACCCTTTTTAAGTTGTCAATAATAGCACATTGATCGTATTGGAATGCATCTTTCACAAAAATCGGGTCACAACACCAATTCATGTAAAGCATCAATCACAGCTAGAATCCAACATTTAGTCTTACCACATTTACACAGTCACTTACTTTACTTCCAAACATCTTTATACATTACCAACAACTAGACACAATCAATCAAATACCTTTGGCACACGTAAGAACATTTTGGAGGAATCAACCATAACAAGTTTTCTCACACAATTTGGCATCAAAATCTCAATTTAAACTTAACTTGAAGTCTAGGCATTTTAGCACATAGTTCACATTCTTCACATATCCTCATTTACCAAGAATAACGTATTAAACACATGAAGAAGTACCTCCCACATATATTTTTACAACAATAATTCCCTTAACGTAATAAAATGAGTACTGCATCAATTTTATTTTGAACTTACAACATTTACGCGAGCATCATTGAAGATCGATTTCTAAAAGGTGGGGTTTTAACCGTACATACTGATGATATACTACATGATCTGGTGGTGCAGTGACATTAGTTGGAACAAGGGTACTCTCCTTAACAACAAGTTCTACCAATCACTCCATGGCTTGATACATTCTCCTAACAAGTCCTTGGGTAATCCACTTGGACTCAATGGTGGGATAAATCCCTACTTACATGCTTCAAATTCACGGATTATGGTATCAAAATTACAAATCTTGAGGATAAGACTTAGAGAGGAAATCAACTCCCTACTTTGAGCTATATCACACGATCTGGATTATCAAAGAAGGGTAAAATTCCTAAATGTCCAAATAGCCTCCAACTTATTGATGTGGTCGACAACACACCGATAAGAAGGACTCTACTAGACACGACACCGAGACATCCTAGGAGACTTTAAAACCTTAGGCTCTGATACCAAGTTTGTCACGCCCCAAATTCGAGGAACATGACCGGCGCCTGACCGGGTATCCCAGTCAAGCGGACCTGGGTGCCTTTTCTATCCCACGTGTTACCCCTCATTCTCATTACCTAATAACCAAGTGAAATAGCCATTTATAGGATATGGACTCCATTAACCAAATTTTATAAACATAACAATAACAATTTCCATTAGCAACTTCATTCACCATAATAAAGGTATTCCAATTTTTTTATACATCATTGCCACATATCAATATTTATCTTTTAAGTTCCCATGCCCGAAACTACCCACAACCTGTCTACGGAGCCCCTAAATACAATTGAAGAATAATATGAAAATGCCGGCAATAAGGCTCCGGCTATACCTTATACAAACATCAAAACAAGATCCCCAAACAGAAGTGGCATGAGCCACATAGGGCCCCGAAAGGAAAGGAGCTCAAAGAATCAGCTAATGGGAAGTGATGAAAAGCTACGGTCGGTGGACTGGAGTACCTGCTATAGATCCACCTACAATCATAACACGAACGTAGCGCCCCCGGCAAAAGGGACATCAGTACATTTGAATTGTNAATGCCTCATCAATAATTTCACAATTGGTACACATATCGATTTCAATGGCGATTACGATCGCTTTCCACCCTTATTACTTCGTCCACCCTTATTACCTCGGCCACTCTTATCACCCCAACCCATAATATATCAATTTGTGTTGCGGCGCACAACCAGATCCCACCGTACAGTTTCAATTCACAACAATCACAACAACAACAAAGCACAATTCACAAAGATCACAGCAATGACAATAAGCAATTTACAAAGATCACAACAACATTTCCTTAAGGAGTAACAACAATGATTCACAAGTGTTCCCATAACCATCAATACTATTTTCCGTCGAATTCCACAATTCATAAGCAATTCAAGTTGTTACAATAATTACCCACCAGGAGCCAATATGTTATTACCACCGTTGTTCCAATTTAATCATTTATGATTTTCCCTTTTTATCAATTGTTTCCCAACTCTTACCACATAACATTTAACCAAACCAATCAACACCCAACAAACCAATCACAGAGTTTCACAAACAATTCACATAGCTATCACATACCATTTATTCGTACACCAAAAAAGGGAGATTTCACAAAGATCAAAGTTAGCCATACATACCTCGAAGAGATTTTCCTTAAGTTACTACAACGTTCCAGAAATTCTAGCAATTCCAATCTACTATGACACATAACAAAATTAAACACAAATTAGAAAGGATTCATGGTTTCAGCTCATTTGGGCATTTTATCAAATACTAGTTGAGCATCTTGATTTCAAATCTATTTTACAAGTTTTCCTTCATTTCTCAACTCAATATTTACCTATTTATGTTAAGCAATCTTCCCATGAACCTAAGGTTGATATGAATGTAAGGAATCCATTCTTATACTCATGAATCACCTCCCTAATTACTCCTTATAGTTAAGAATAGAAATAAAATCTAGGGTGATGAAATCTTACCTCTTGCGATGAAGATCTAGGGCCTTCACTTGATTATCTTCAACGAATTAGCAAGATTTTATGGAGAAATTTGATGGGAAAAACTTTCCCTCTCTAAAAACCCTCTCTCTCCCTCTAGAAATGTTCAGAAAAATGCTCAAAATGAGCTATAGCACCTAATATATCGATAGGGGGTCAGGTTTAGAAATTAAAAAAAATAACCCCATGATGTCGGTTCTACTATAGCAGAATGGACCGGAGAATCGATATGCGGTCCACAGAATGCTTCGCAGAATCGACGCCCAAAACTGGGCTACACTGGCCCATTCTGCGGCCAAAATGCGACCGCAGAGTGAGAAATGCGACACATTCTGCGGTCGCAGAATTGACACAGGATATCATTTTCCAGCCTTTGGTAATTTGACCATAACTTCGCGTAGGAATGTCCAAATGACGAACGGTTTGAAGCGTTGGAAACTAGAATCAAAGACCTTTCATTTGATATGCTATTGACCACATAAAACCTCATACATATTTAGATATGAACGTGTAAAGTGGAACCTTGTGCGAATCCATTTGAAATTTTAGCCTATTGCGAGATTTTTCCCATTTGGCATACACTTAGGCTTCCATTTGGACCTCACATCACTTACCATAAGACTTATACTCATATTTACCAAGTTTAATTGATGTCCACCATGTTTATAGTACATAAAATATAATAATTAGCCTACGTAACACCACGAAATCCTAGATTACTTAGCGAAATTTTTTGGGGCCTTACAGTCACATCGGGGCTGGGCCCCACCACTCTGAACCATATCTCCAGGACAGCCTCCTGCTAGCTAGCCTCCACCTCTAGTAGCCTAACCTCCACCTCTAACGGCCTGACCTCCACCTCTAGCGATCTAAACTCTCCCTATGGCTTCCTACCCCTACCTCTAGTGACCTGACCTGACCTCATCGCATGAGAAATCTAATATGGTGTACCGCCCAATAATCTCGGACTGGTCCTCCTGATATGCCAAAAACCACAACACTCAAAACATCCATCCTGATGATGTGGCTGCTGATACTGATACTGACCTGGATGGGCCGGATAACCACGATAATAACTCCGAATATGAATTGCAATGATAGGAGATGGCGGTGCACTATAGGCTGGCTACCCAAAATGAGGTACATAAGGACCATGTCTCCCTAAAGCACTGTGGGATACCTGAAGGGCTGACTGACATGGCCAGAGAGTATGGCCTCTACCAAAAGTACCCCTGCCTCCAAATGAGGCACCACTGAATCTACCAGAATGATGAGGTCTCTTATTAGATCCCTGACCACTCCCCTGAGCTAGTACCATCTCGACTCAATTGGCAACATTGGTTGCCGCCTGAAAAGCAATCTCACTCCCAGTCTCCTTAGCTATTTACAATCTGATAGGCTGAGCAAGTCACTCAATAAACCTCATCACTCTCTCTCTATCTCTCAGTAGGAAGTACAATAATAGCATGAAGGTCCATATACACAAATTGAATCTCGTACTGAGTAACATCATAGAACCCTGATGCAGACTCTCGAGCTGCCTCTGATAGTCCTCTCTCTGATTGATACGAATGAACTTCTCAAGAAATAGCTGAGAGAACTTGCCCCAAGTGAGAGTAGGAGGCCCAGCTAGTCTGGTCAACATATAATCCCTCCATCATTTCTTGGCAAAAATCGACAAATGAAATGCAGCAATGTCTACCCCATTAATCTCCATGATCCCCATGTTCCATAACACCTCATGATAATTGTCCAGATAGTCCCAAGTATCCTCTGAAGATGCACCATTGAAGTGAACTGGGAAAAGCTTGGTAAAATTATCCAATCTTCATAAAGCCTCAGAAGACACAGCCAATCCATCACCGGTCTATGCTATAACACCTGGCTGGACTATCCTAACGGGCTGAGCTACTGGAGTCTGAACTTGAGGAACCATCTGCTTCGGAGTGTGAGTAGTGAGAGTCTGTGCTCCTCCCCTAGCATGAGAGATGGCTGGTGCTTTAGAAATGTGAAGGTCTGTGCCACACTCACTATGAGGCCCACTAGATGGATCAAAGCATCCTGAAACACTGGGGTAACGATGAACCCCTTTGGGGTTGAACAATCATACCTCAAGCCTCTGTCGATATCCACTCCGGGCACTCTAATAACCCCCGATGGGATCGACTCCACAAGTTGTATAGTGTGTAGAGTGTAGTATTAGTACAACCGACCCCATGTACTGGTAAGTGCGAAGCCTAACCTCGATGAAGTAGTGACGAGGCTAAGGCGGTTCACCTATATTATAAATTGTTCCGCTGTATATAATAATGACAAAATAATGGGAATACTGAACAGAACTTAAACAACCAACAAATAATATCAACCCCAGCCACGAAAATAAACTATTATCTCTTAGAATCTACCAATCTTTACCCGTCAAATAATAATATCGGGAAACAACACAACTCAGCAAATGGAAACATATAGGTTATTATGGCGCGCAATCTGATCCCACCAGACAACACAAAATCCTCACTTATTCCACCGTAACAATATCAATAAAAATAAATAATATAGATTTGTTGCGGCGCGCAACCCAATCCCTCCATATATAAATATCAATATCACAATTCACCCTTATTCCACCATATCAATCTACCCTTATTTCATATGTTGCGGCGTGCAACTCGATTGCACCGTACAACATGAATTTACCCTTATTCCACCTTATCATCCATCCTTATTACACCTGCTACGGCGTGCAGCCTGATACCATCATATCAGTACCAAACACTCAGTGTACACAATGAAATCAACAATGTAAATCATAAGGCCTTTATGATGAATAAATCCCAAACTAAACCAAGAAAAGGAAGCCTTGTTCAATATAGAATATACACAAATATTACTACACATCAATACCAACCCAGAAATTTACAATTAAAAGGCGCAAACAAGTCAAATTAAGCATATAACAGGGAATATGGGAACTATGAAAAGAGCTAACTTGGTTAACAGAAGAAGATGTTGATTAACATATAGTAGTTAAGCATGTAAAGCATTTAAAACATATAACAAATAAGACTGGGGAGGAAACAATTAAGGAAAAAAAGTAATTCAGGGAAAACAATTAATTTGGTGGCATATAAGCACTCGTCACCTCGGATATACGCCGCTCACATGAGAATCACAGAGAAAATAGTTCGAGGGTTCCTAATCCCCTCAAGTCAAGGTTAGACACAACACTTACCTCGCTCCAAGGACCACTCAAAGCTCAACCACAGTTTTGCCTTTCAAACTAGCCTTCGAACCAACAATATCTAGAAAATTACCAACCAAACGATTCAAAATAAGCCTTAAGAATCACCGATGATAACAAAATTTCAATATAGGTCATTATTGAAAAAGTCAACAAAAGTCAACAACCGGGCTCGCTTGGTCCAAACTCAAAATTTGGACGAAAACCTGATTGCCCATTCACCGTCAAGACCGGATATACACTTGGTTTTTTAATTGGACCTCAATTTTAGGTCTAAATCCCCAAATTTTGAAATCCCTAGTTTCTGCGAAAAAATCCCAATTCCACCATGACAACCTTAGATTTTAGGTTAAAGATTTATGGAATGTAATGAAAGATTGAAAGCAAATGAGTTAAATCACTTACCAATGATTTGGGGAAGAAAACGTCTTTGAAAAATCGCCTAGAGGGTTTCTTGTTTTCATAGTATTGAAAAATGAGCAAAAATCCCGTCTAAGATAGGATTTACACAGCCGCAGATGTCACAAATGTGACCAGGAATTCACAATTGTGAATCCCGCAATTACGAGAAACACTTTGAAAATGAGAAGCTTCCCCAGCTCTGCTGTCATTACAAATGCAAATAGTTGTTCGCAAATCCGGCATGAGTTGATCGCAATTGCGATCCAGAACTTCGCAATTGTGAATATCCTATCCCAGCCAATGATTCTTCACAAATGCGAGGCTCGCATTTGCGAGCCAAAACACACAAATGTGAAGTCTGCACACTTGAAGCACGCGAACTATGATTGCTAATTCCAAAACACTCCGTAGCCTATCCAAAACACACCCGAGCCCTTGGGGCTCCAAACCAAACACGCACACAAGTCTTTAAAATATCATACGAACTTGTTCGCGCGTTCAAATAACCAAAATAACACCTAGAACTAAAAATTTAGCACCAAATCAAATGAAATTCTCAGGAACACTTTGAAATTTCTATTTTCACAACTGAACGTCTGAATCACGTCCAACCAATTCTATTTCTCACCAAATTTCACAGAAAAGTCATAAATATTATATTAGACTTGTAGCAGGCTCCGGAACCAAAATACAGACCCGGTATCAACAAAGACAAACTTTAATCAATTCTTAAAACTGTTAAATTTTTAAACTTTTAATTTTCAAATAAAATTCATAACTCAAGCTAGGGACCTCCGAATTCGATTCCGGGAACATGCCCAAGTCCCATATTTCAATACGGACCTACCAGGACTATCAAAAATAAATCCGGTTCGTTTTACCAAAAATGTTGACCGAAGTCAACTCAAATGATGTTTTTTAAGCAAAATTTCTTATTTTTATCAACTTTTAACATAAAAGCTTTTTGGAAATATGCTCAAACTATGCACACAAATCGAGGAGGGTAAATATGGGATTTTTACGATTTAAAAGCTCAAAATTGAGTTCTAAAACGCAAGATGACCTTTCGGGTCATCACATAGAAAGCCCAGAATAACAAACCTCATAATCTCATATAAAAATGCTAAAACTAATACAATAACAACAACAAGAACAATAAGTACAACACGTATAATTTGTTGTGGTGCGTAACCTGATCTTACCGTAATAACCTTTATCAATACCAAGTTTAACATGAACAATCCGTTGTCATCAATAATCAATATCATAATCCTCCTTATTTCACTGTATCATCAATTATCAATATCAATTATTACCTACACAAACCGTTGCGGCGCGCAACCCGATCCCACCATATCATTATTTATCAATATCATAATCCTTCCTTATTCCACCATTTAAATTTATTATCCTTCAATCCCCATTGCGGTGTTAAACATGATCCCAAACAATTTCAATAAACATAAATAATCCAATAACTCAATTTAAAAGAATTTTTACAATCAAAGGGTATGAGTGAAAGGCAATAAAGGAACCGCATAATAATCTAAGGAATGCAACAAATATTACAAAAACAATAGGACACGTAAAGCATGTGACAATTAAGGTGTTCAAGTAAAACAGTTAAGGCAAGTAGCAAATAAGTATAGAGTCATGGAAGGGAGGAAAAATCCAATACAAGAATAATTAAATGACCAATAACAAACTATGACATAGAAAGAAATTAAGCATGTAACAGTTAAGGGATGGAATGAGATAATTCATGAAATACGAGAAAACATGGAAATAAATATTTTGACGGCATTTTCTCAAATAATCCACACAACACATAGTTCACAAGTTCCTAATTCCCTCAAGTCAATGTTAGATTAAACACTTACTTTGCTCCGCAATCAAATCAAAGCTCAACCGAGGCCTTTCCTCTGAATTTTTCCTTCAAACCAAAGCTCTGTGAATACATGCGTACTATATGAAAGGGAAGGAGCCTTGGGAAGCTACAGTTAATCAAGATTCTTGGTTAATTAAGAATATGTTGCAAGTCGCAAAGTACTTGCATGAAGCAGGGGTCAACAAAAGACAGATCCTACTTGCAGAAAACTACTCAATAAGGGAAGTATATAATAAGCTACGAGGTAATCTTCCTAAAGTACCTTGGAGATGACTTACATGCAACAATCAAGGATGTTTAAAATGGCTTTCCTCTTGTAGCTAGTACTCCAGAGCTGATTATATACGAGTGATAGATTGAGCAAATAAGGTGTTGTAGCCTGGAAAATATGCTCATTATGTGAAGATGACCTAGAAAGCCATCAAATCATGTTATTTGAATGTATATACTCAACAAATGTGTGGCAGAAACTCCTTTCATGGCAAGCAATAACCATGCAAATACATGGATGTGACGAGGAAATCACTTGAGCCATTACACACGCAAATGGGTGCCATACTCAAGCAGATATTTATAGGACTACCCTAGCATCTATTGTATATCATATTTGGTTTGAAAGGAATTATAAAATATTTAAATAGAAGAAGAGAATCAATGCTGATATTATGAAAATGATAATCGATAAGGTACATGTTACGACCCAAAATTCTCACACTCGGGACCGTGACGACACCTAACATTTCACTTGCTAGGCAAGACAATGTTAGATATAATTATTAGCCATTTTTAATAATCCAAATTAATTTACCATGATAAAATTGAATAGTCTAAAATAAGGTGATAAACGAATAAACGACGAAATCCAAATGTAATCTTAGATCTGGTGTCACGAATACATGAGTGACTAAATTACTACAAATAATAGTCTGAACACAAACATAACTGTCTGAATCAAAATAAACAGCTAAGATGATATAAGAGGTGACTTTAGGGCTACGAACGTCATGCAGCTATGCCTCAAGTCTTCGATAGTAGTCAAATCCGAGTGACCTTATTGAACGCTGCTGGGACCAACTTCGGTATCTTTACAAGAAGTGTAGAGTGTAGTATGAGATCAACCGACCTCATGTACTATGTAAGTGCTGATCCTAACCACGTCGAAGTGGTGACGAGGTCACGAGGCTAAAGCTAGACAATTACAATAACCTATATGTAGTAATAATAATAATAATAAGAAAAAAAAGAAAAGAAAGTAAGCAGTTAGTTTGTGAAAATGAATTCAAACCTCTTTATCAGAAATCCCAGAATAACAAACCTAGTAAATATCATATAAAAATGTTGAAACTAACACAATAAGAACAACAACAACAACAAGTATAACACTATAATTCGTTGCGGCGCACAACCCGATCCCGCTATAACATCCTTTATTAATAGCAAGTAAAGCGTGAACACTCCCTTGCGGCGCACAACCTGATCCTACCTTTTCATTATTAATCAATATCATAATCCTCCCTTATTTCACCATATCATCATTTATCAATATAAATTATTATGTACACAAACAGTTGCGGCACGCAATCCGATCCCACCAAATTATTATTTTATGAGTATCATAATCCTTCTGTGACGACCTGACTCGTCGTCTCAATAGTTATCACTCCATTTCACCCATTTTATGATTCTTCATGTTTCACTATCAGTATTTGGTGTGTTAGAGTTGATTTGGATTGGTTTTGGTAGAAAATGAGACACTTAGTCTCTTTAAGGAAGGCTTGGTTTGGAAAAGTCAGCTGGAGTTTGACTTATGAGTTATAGGGCTCAGATGTGATTTCTGGTGATTCGGTTAGCTTCTAGGGAAGATTTGTGACTTAGGAGTGTGATCGAAACTGATTTTGGAGGTCCGGTGTAGAATTAGGCTAGAATTGGCGAAGTTAGTATTTTGGCGAATTCCGGTTGATAGGTGAGATTTTGATTTGAGGGCCAGAATGGAATTCCGAGGGATGCAGTAGCTTCGTTAGGTGATTTTGGACGTGTGTGCAAAATTTCAAGTTATTCGGAGGTGATTTGGTTATGTTTTTGATCGAATGCATATTTGGAAGTTTTGAAAGAACTTAGGCTTGAATTCGATGAGAAATGATGGTTTTATTGTTGTTTGAGGTGTTTTAATGATTGGAACAACTTTGAATGATGTTATAGGAGGCGTTGGTATTTTTGGTTGAGGTCCCGGGGGACTCGGGGTGATTTCGTATGGTTAACTGGAAGTTTGGAGTTGTAAAATGCAGCAGAAAAATTACAGAGTATTTTTGTTCTATGCGATCGCAGAGTGTGTCATGCGATCGCATAGAAGGAATTTGAGGGGCTGTTTAGTTGTTCAATGCGATCGTGGTGGGAGGCTTGCGATCGCACAGTGTAAAGTCATTGTGCTATGCGATCGTAAGGAGGCCTATGCGATCGCATATGGTTATAATTGGGGTAGAAAATTTGTTCTAGGCGATCGCAGGGGCTTGATTGCCATCACATAGAGTTAGCTACAGTGATCTGGGCAGAATGTTAAAAATATTTCATCCACGATTTTGGGTCATTTTTCCTCCATTGTTCGAGTTTTTGAGAGCTTTTTTAAGGAAATTGAAGAGGGATTCTAGGAGAATCGATTGGAGGTATGATTTTTGAACTCAAAACTCGTTATTATTGTGTAATCTATCTAGAAATTCATGGAAATTAAGCCTAAAATTGATGAATTAGGGCCTGGGATTTTGAGATTTTAAATTGGGATTTGATGGGTCATTTGAGCTCGGCTTTGAGAGTTCTTGGTATGTATGAACTCGTGAAAAGACGAGGAATCCATTGATGTTAAATTTTCTAATTTTTGAGAAGTGGGACTGGGGCTCGGATTTTGCTAATTTTGAGATTCTTGATAGTTTTCAATTGTTTTTGAATGGGTATTGTTCCCTTAGCATTTTGTGATGTATTCGCTCCGATTTTGGTTAGATTCGACGCGTGTGGAGGCCGATTTGAGGGGCAAAGGCATCGCGAGCTAGAGATTTCACCGGTTCAAGGTGAGTAATGATTATAAATGATATATCCTGAGGGTTTGAAACCCCGGATTGCACATCGTAGTGCTATATTGAGGTGATTTACACGCCGGATAGTGGACGTAGGGTAGAGCACCACTGGGGATTGTGACTTGGTCCATCCCGATTGATGAATTTACTGCATATTTGACTGGAATTTATTTGTTATCACTGCTATTTGGGGTGATTTCCATATTTGGGCCTCGTGCAAATTATTTGAATCCTTCGGGGATTATTTTCACTGTTTCCTCACTGTTTTGACTTATTAGTTGAACTCAGTCATATTGTTTCTCCACTATTTTACAACCCAACCACTTTTACTCAGATTTGAGTCTTAAATGATATTTTAAATGATAATCTGGGCTGAGGACCACTATTTTACTAATGCCCGAGGGGCTTGTGATGATATTCTGACTGAGTGTGGCCGAGGGCCAGATGTGAGGTTACACTGAGTGATGTGAGGCCGAGTGCCTGGATGTGAGGATTATATATATGGATCGGGCTGCATGCCGCAGCGATATATATGGATCGGGCTACACGCTGCAGCAATATATTATATGGATCGGGCTGCACGTCGCAACAATATATTATATGGATCGGGCTGCACGTTGCAGGGATATAGCGCTTGGGCTGTAGGAGCCCCTCCGGAGTCTGCACCCCCACAGTGATCGCGGATAACCATATGGATTGGGCTGCACACCGCAGCGAGCTATGGATCGGGCTGCACACCGCAACGATATGTGGATCGGGCTGTACGCCGCAGCGGCTACTATGTGATATTTTCTAAGAGTGATCTGAGAGAGAGAACCCGAGGGGCTGAAAGTGTTGTTGAGAGTGAGCCCAAGGGGCTGGTTCAGTTTGAGATATTTTCCCAATGGGCGAACTTTTATGTGCTCATCTTGCGTACTTATTTGCCTCATTACTTGTTAAACTGTGGTATTTGTGCCTGAGGGGCGAATTTTCCGTGCTTATCAGCACTAACTATTTTGAAATCATATTCGTAATTATTAAAAAGATCATTTTCAAAAGAGATTTGAACTGAGCCAAGGTATTTCTAAAGATTTCACAGATTTCACTATTTTCTCATAAATTTTTACCCGGATTCTATATAACATGTTGGTTGCTTTACGTGATTTTTTGCTGCTCAGCTATTATTTACCTTTATTACTCACTGAGTTGGAGTACTCACTTTACTCTCTGCACCTCGTGTGCAAATACAGGTATTTATTCACCCGGTAGCGGGTATTGGCTGCATGGAGGCAGAGTTGTAGAGGTTTTAGCGAGATGACTGCTAGCATTCGCTGCACCATTGTCTTTCTATGTTATTCATTAATCTTGTTCAGTGTATTTCTAGACTGTAAAGTGGAAATTTCATTCTTATAGATGCTCGTGACTTGTCACACCCCGATTAGGGCTGTGTTGGGTTGTAAATCTGTTAATTTAATCATTAATTCATACCTTGCCGCTCATTTATGTTTAAATATTTTTAAAGAGTCGAATTGGGTTGGTTGGGTGGCCTTGCCTTCACGAGAGGCGCCATCACAACCAGTGCGGGGATTGGGTCGTAAGAAGTTGGTATCAGAGGCTAGGTTACTAGGTCTCACGAGTCATGAGCAGGTTTAGCAGAGTCTCGCATATCGGTATGGAGATGTCTGTATTTATCCTCGAGAGGCTGCAGAACCTTTAGGAAAACTTCACATTCTTGGAATTCACATCGTGCGTCTTTAATTCAGTTTGAACAGAAACTTTTGAAATTCCTTCCACGTGTTCGTATGCGTGCATGAGCGTTCAGTATCAGATGTGCCTTGATGGCTTGTGATTCCCTGATCAAGGGGCGAGATGTAATCTCCATGAGTTTATGTTTGGCCAGTCTGGAGAATTTGGGGCCGGATCCTTGCCTATGGCTTGAGTACCGAGGTGCTGATTGTGTGAGCAAGTGTTTTGAACTTATATATTCGGTATTTTCCCTATTAGCTGGAATGGCTGTTGGATATCTATGTGATGAGTATGTTAATAGTACGAAATGTATCTATGTGATTTGGTAGTGACAAAGAAGTTTGCTGGATAATGGATGAACTGTTAAGTGTTCGATTCCTATTGTGATTTGATATGTAGCCCGAATTATGGGCTCATGGAGAATATTTTCGAGTCCCCTAGTTGTGGAGTGGAGTGCATTACATGTGGCGGTATGAGTTCAGACTTAGGAAGACTAACGTGTATGATGGTGGAAGGTATGCTGAAATGCTAAATTGAGGCGAAGAAGGTGTGTTATCTCCTGCGGAGTGTTCTTAAGTGGTATGATCCTTATGTGTATGTTAGAAGATCTCATTTGTAATTGAAGGGTATGTGTTGAAATTGGAAATTCGGGTCGCTTAAGAGAGTGGACTCAACTGATGTGGAGATGAATGTGAGATTTGTAGAGGATTACAGTACTAGATGATCTGTGTTTTCACAAACTTGTAGATGATTTGAGTTTAATCTCACTATGGTATTGTGGCTTCATTAGAGTAAAAGTGCTATGAGTTGTTGAGTGTGTGTTGATATACGGCTTCGAGCGGAGGTTGCTGTTGATTAGCTGATTGCACGGCAATATGCTATGTTGGTTCCGACTTGAGGCATGCTGGAGAATCAGTTCTGGTCATGGAAATTAAGCCGAGGATGGCACGAGTGAAGCAAAATTTGTGACAGAGGTCATATTATGCTTTATAGAGTGTGAGAATCACAGAATGTCTAGAGTGTTATTGGCAAAGTATGCTTGACGTATAGAGTAGGAAATTGCTTGGTTGTATTGGATTGAAGATATAATTTTACGGTATCGGAGTGCCAATGAGGCACGGGTGGTTCTGTCCGTCAGGTTAGGTGATTTGCAGTTTGAATAAGAGAGAATGACTTTCGAAAATAGTTCTAATGTGTTCAAGAGTCTACAGGGAATAATCGGGTATCTTAAAGTTGTATGTGTGGTTAGAAACTGTGTTTTCATTGGAAGAGGTCTAGATTTGTGGTATTTTTATGTCAATTATGGGATTCTATGCATTAGTATCAGGAAAGTAAAGGCAACAGATATAAATTCACAGGAAGTTCTTTAGAATAAAGTACTGCAGAATGTGGTGTTTTTGGGAATATTCGAGGGAGAGTATTCAACGACTCATGGGTTTCAGACAGTGTATTTCATGCTTGGGTCTCGTGTGGTAAGCCTGGATGAGGAATTGTGGTACTACGTAAGGGAGAAATATCAAGTTGATGATGAATCAGAAGGGAAATTAGATAGATGTAATAGCATGATACTGGACCGAATCGGTATGGTATGGATGTGATTAATTCTTTGTGTGTGTACGAGGTAATGAGTTCGTACAGGTATTGTGCAACAAATCTCTTGAGTTCTGACAGCTTGCTCAGCTCGGTTTGGATAGAAGGATTCAGTCCTGGAAGTTTAGCGTGTGCAAATGGAATTGGGAGAGAATTCTTATTGGGTTTCAGCATGGTTTGGAGATGTATATTTTCTATTTACATGCGGAGCATGGGGTGCGTAATGATTTTCTTCTAGGTGGGACCAACGGAGAGTTCTTGACTAGTTGAGTACATAGATGTTTATGGTTAGGAAGGGAGATGGAGTTCTCATGTTATCCTAGGGTGGTATGGTATATGCGGTATGTTATGGAGGATCAAGATTTGTGTGTGTATGGTTCTGTTCTGAATGGAGAGTCATTAAATTCTTAAGCAGCATGGGCATTTTCAGATGATTAGGGTGAATGATCTTCAGATGACTAAGGAAATGGTATTGCTAATCTTAGTGATTTGATGAAGGTATATGTTTCAGAAAAAGAGCAATGTGAGTAAGTTGATGGCACTTCGGTAGTATTACGGTGCTTTATTGTTAGGTCAATTGCCGATATCTGATTTTGTTTGATGGCATAGGGGAAATTTAAGAATATCTTTCGTGGAATGATTGGGTACTTGAGGTGTGATATGTATTCATACATCGGAATTCGGGACCAGGTATGGTGATTCATGTGCTATATGGAGTTGGAGACCGGGAGTTCTCAGCTATAGACTATGTAGTGGTCGTGGATCGTATGTATTGGTACCGCTTAGCGGCTATTGGGATTTGGAGGCCCGAGTGGGTATTTCTTTGCTTGGTATGTTAGATTTTGGATATGATGTTGGGGTGTGGACGGGCTGTCTCAGTTGTGAGCATGTGATTTTTACCCTAAGGAAATTATTCCAAAAATGTCACATAAAATAACTGGGACAATTTTAA